>VXAB01010755.1:195495-249938 GCA_013399175.1 Odontophorus gujanensis | reverse complement strand
CTTTGTAATTCATTGCTGCAGGTGGCTCTGACTTTAAATTGTATCAGTTTTTTTTTGAAAACCTTTTTTTTTTTTTTAAGCAATCCGAAACAACATTCAGCCATTCCAACTATACCCCCATATTTAAAGCAACAAATTCCTGAGCTGCTTTGTCTGTTCTTCAGTGTAAGCCTAATCATTTGTTCTTTATATAATACCTCCTGCAGTTGCTTTGGAATTTTGTGTGCTGTCTTAGATGTAGCTTATCCACAAAATTCTGACTGTGGCTTTAAGTTTATAATGCATTTATGTTAAGGAAGCCAGGATCTCAGCTGTTGCAAGTTAGTATAGCTCTCCTGAAATCAATAGTTCTCTGTCAGTTTCCACCATTTGATGATCTGGCAGTAATAATGTAATATTACTAAAGAGATAAGGCAGTGAAAAGGAAGCATATAGAGATACAGCTGGGGCAGCTATTAGATTGGAGTACTGCTGAGCACATATTGTCTAATATTCACTTAATGGTTGATATCTATTTCATGGGACCCAATTTTTGAATCTCTACTAAGCAGAATTGATGAAGTTAGTTTTCCAGTGTTTTTACCTCCAAATTTTTACCAAAACACATGGTCTTCTGTTGGAATAAGATTCTCTTATAAGCTTATAAGATTAGCACATAAAAGTAACTTTTGACTACTTGTCTGCTGAGTATCTGGCACCAAGGCTCTGGGTTTTATTAGTATAATTGGAATTGAAAAGTTAATTTTATGAATGCCCTTTGAAAAAACCCAAAATGTCTCTCTTGCAACTTTTTTTGTGTGTGTGTGTGTATGTGAACAGCCATCTCCAGAGTGTGATTCAGTATAAAAAGCAGCTGGTTTAGGTGATAAAGGAAACATATGTGATATTTCCAGAGTGGTCTGTAAAATACACATACATTTCCTTCCACTTCTAAATGCAAATCTACTCTCATACAGTGTAAACTGAGATTGCTTTGAAGAAAATATTATTAGGAATATAGTGAGTATGAAAGCAGAATAACAAGTTTCAATTCTGAATGTACAAAGATTCATAATATATTGGTGTAATTGTACTACATCCATAATTTTCTCGTGTTTAATACAGAAAATTAACTAAAATGGTCCTTTTTCAGGTATCTTCTCATAGCACTGTGATATTAAGTGCAGATAGTATTATTGTCTCTTGTTTGGTATGGTTTTAAATATTTTTTTAACCTTTTCAATTTCTATATCCAAATTAAAAAGTCATAAAGTAAATTATTAATTGAACTCAATCTTTTTTCCTCTGTTCATTTCTAATTTAATGTCACTCAAGAGGATGATTTAATTTTCTTGCTTTTAACTTCTAGCACATGCTAATACTGAAGCCAGTGCTTTTATTTTAAGATCTAATGTCTTAACATGACTACAATATATGCACAGTGCTATGCGTAAGCTCTTAGGCAAATTCCTGCCAACAGGAGCACTCATAAGGTCCAGACTTGCATGTACAGCACTGGATGAAAGTCTTAGGAATATCATCTGTGATTGCTTAGATATATCTTATTTTCAGAATTTATTCTGTAAGTCTTTTCCCTGAAGTCATAGTAATAAGTGCTGAGTTTCTACATTTATTGGATACCACTGTTTTGTTTGTTTGTCTGATTGTTTTTCTTAGCCTTTTAAATTGAGCAGGAAAAAACAGTATGCAAAATTAAACTTTTGGAATTAATGACTTTTCTGTTTTCTTTTCCTCATAGTTGGAAATCTCCTAATCAACCATATTTTGTGAAGCTGAAAAAAAAGTTTCACAAATATTATCAACTTTGAAAAGATTTTTTTTCTTTTTGTACTTAATTTCAAAACTAAAGATATGAATTTTTATTTGCAACTTTTTATTTGATATTAAGAGATTTCCTCTATTATCACTTCTTTGAGTGTTATTTAGAAAGACCTTGATGAGTACCTTGCAATGTTCTCAGTTTAGCAGCAGCATGCAGCTGAACAACACAAAGAGCTGAGTTGCAGTTCACCTGTACTTACTCAATGGAGAAATAAGCTGGAATAGTCTTCTCCCTAGTCAGCTAACCTTTCATTTCTAACTCTTCCTTGCTCAGCTCACATGTAGGGAGAGCACTTCGTACTGCTCTACTTCCATGTAACAAAATGATTGCTAGTAGTTATTTGCATACAAAGCTTGTGTCCCAGTAGTGGCATTAATAACAATGAAGCATTGTTGGACATACATAGATGAAATCACAGTAGAATAAGCAAGAAAAGTCAGCTGTATGCTTTATTGGCTTCTGATTCTCACTTTTATTCCATCTACATGGAATATACTTATGTATGACTGTGAAATTTCACCTTCTTCTGAATTCTTTGAACATAAAGTTGTCTAGTTGCTGGACTTTAATCTTTCAGGTTTTCAGATGCATTTTTCTTGTGAATCATAAAGAGTAAAACATGTCAGTTATCCACACAATCAAAGAACAAAACCATATGAAGGCATTTGTAGTAGAAATACTACCTGTTAACATACTATATCTTGATAAAAAGATATTTTTATGATTTTCTTTTCCTTCCCCCAGGTAGTAAAACGGTAGCTACAAAAGAGTCTTTACACTTTATAGTCTTTCTCAACAATTGTATATAACAACTGATATTAAAGCATATCAAACCAAGATGGGGTGATTCCCCATCCCTTGATTTTGATATACTTTCAACTACTTTAAAGGCTCTTGAGATCAGGACCCCTACAGAGACTTTGAAGTTTGTGTTTTTCTTTCACTAGAAAGTGAAGCCTTGGCTTTTAATGGCAGCTCAGCAAATATCTCATCAATATTTAAAGTGTCAAGTGTACCTCTGTTAGAGGTATCAATAGCAGATCAAAGATACTAGCACAGGGGTGCAGCATTTCCTCCAAAGGTCTTCGCAGTTTCGCTTTCCTTTTGTTGGAAAAGAACTTCTCTTTTTAACATTTGTTGCTTGCGTGAGTCTTAAACACATTGTTTAAGAACTGTGGAGAATTAAATGTTTTGTTACAAAAACCAGAGTGAATGTTGCAGTAGTTTTGAAGAGTCCTTCATGATTGTTGAAGAAAGGAGAATGCTTGGAAAAATCTTTTGCTTACTGTTTCCACCTTTCTTCAGTTGACCAGAATCTATTAATGGTAGCAATGACATACTTTTGAGGAGGTCAAGGGGAATTCAAGATGAATGAAAATTCAGTGGCATGAATGAATAAGCTGTAAATGGCTCTCTTGGTGACTTTCCTCATTCACTGAGGATTTAGTACCTTTCTTCTCCCATTTTTTTCTGTCGCCTGCTCCTTCGTTCTCCTTGTTATTTAAGGCTTCTGAATATGGCTGTGAAATCTAATCCCTTTATTGCTCTTACAGCTTTTACTGTTTCTCTTTTTTTAGTGTCTGTTAGTACAATTACAGCAGTAATTACAGTAACAAGGATTATGCATATTTTTTACTTGTGGTTTAACTAATCCCATGTTGTAATTTTCATTGGCACATACCCATAGTTACCATGTAATGTCAAGGTGTTAAACAGAGTTTGAAAGATGAATGATGGAAATGCTGGCTCTTCATTAAAGAGCATTAGATAAGCTTCATTATTATGCGGAAAGACAGAAAATTAGAATTAAGAAACTTACCAGATGACTTCTGTGGAGCATGCAATAGTTTGATTTCATCAACTGCCACCTGATTCTCTTCAGAGTTCCCTGAGTAACAGTGATTTCTCAACTTTGCATCACTGAAGAGTGTTTTTACTCTGCAGGCTGAATTTAACTGTATAATGTACCTTTCTGCAAATAAAGAAAAATTTGCTTTCTTTAGTCAGTTTGCGTTTCCCATCTCAGACCCTCAGAATACAAATATTGCAATGGGGGGAAATTGTCTGTTTATACTTGTCAAAGCTTTTTAGCTTCTGACTTTTGGATTATGTTATACCTCTTTCTGATAGACAGTAATGGACAGAGATATCATTATAACTATTTGTTCTTTGATTTCTTGCTCATTAAGAATGCACATATTTGTATTTGCCATTTGCAAATTGTATTTTGAGACTTTTAATTTACAAATTTGGAATCTTCTGACAAACTCTCCTAAATCTTTATTAAATGACATACAAGTGGCTCTAGCATTGCCTCTGACTGAAGTTTTATCCACTCACAGACAAACTATTCTCTCTGTCTTAGATTTGAGTTTTCTGTCTATGCTGTTGGATTTGTTTTTCTTTTGTTTTTCCTTTTTCTCTATTTTTTTTTTCTTCTTCTTATGGTTTTCTTTTTTCTCCTCAGTATGGCAACTACCCTGTATTATTTACTTAAATTGCTTTTGGATCACAGTGTGTTTTCCTGACAGTATCAGATTGAAATTTTCCCAAATTCAGAAAAAAAACTACTAGGAGAGCCTTCGTGTTGCCTACATTTTAATGATTGCTCTACTATATCAATCTGTTACTGTACTAACACTACTGTTGGAATGCATTTTGTTGCTAATGTACTTTGAAAAATCCTTATTGTCCTTAATTGTGCTGGCCATTGATTTCTCATTGATGTTAGCCTGAAGCACTCTAGCAGTCTCCTGGCTCCTAATTTGTATTAATTGTTATCAGTGTTCCTCTTTTTGCTTTCAGTATTTATTTTTACACATGCTTTAGCTTCCCGCTGTAAGTCCTTTTCCTCTGAGGATGGTTAATTTTAACATGAGCTCTCACTCCCTGGTGAGGCACCCCAGACTCTTGAGATGTCAGAGCTACATCTGAACTCTGATGTTTGAATAAACCCAGCAAGTGACACTGTGACACCGCACTGTTGAGCTATACAGCTGCAGAATGTGTCACTACTGCAACAGATAATACAAGATAAGAGAAAATATTATATTTATGTTGCCTAGAATGAATTTCATATTGCAGTCTTGAGGAGACACCTGTGCGTATCTCAAGGAATTTATGAATTCATGCTGAGCTCTGTACTAACTGCAGTTAAACAGGTAGTTACAATGAGTCTGTAATTAAAAAACAAACAAACAAACAAAAAAAAAAACCAAGTAATTTTGTATTGCTACTATTTTTTTACTGTGGTATAAGCAAAAAATGCTATGAATTGGCAAAAAAGCACCAAAAAAGCAATCTTTTAGCTATAAGAATTGACATGCTCTAGTTGATGACTACGATGTGTGGATGCAGTGAGCGCTTCCCTGCCTTAGAATTTTTGTGTGATTTCCTTTGGTCAAATATGTTAATAAACCATATTCATCCTAACTGAACAACCAACAACCACTATATATGTCAATTAGTGTAAAGCAAAGTCCCTATGTCCAGCTTTCAGAGGAAAGATAGCTTTTAATCAAGAGACACTAAGAATTCTGCCACAAGGACTTCACACCTTTTTATATACATTTCCTTCTGTTATTAAGGGAGGTGCATTTGAGCAAGAAAAGTCTTTTTCTCACCTTCAAAGCTATTTCTTTGTTATTTTTATACTTGAGTGAGGTTGCATTACCTTAATAAGTGATAACTCAGTTAGACTTCCTAATAGATAGAGGTCACCTGAAGTTGAACTCCAGCTGAAGTATAAAAAGACCACTGAAGGCCTGTGGGCTGTTGTTAAAATACCATAAAAGTAGAAGGTAAAAGACGGTATAATGGGTTAGCCTTTAAAAGCTAACATGTAAGTGCTAAGTCTGAATTCTGCCATTTCTACAGGAGTGTCACTCATTCATGAACAACTAAAATGTTATGCTTAAGAATAAATTTATATTTAGAATCCCTAAAGCTTAAGGAGTGGTGAAGGTTTGCACAGTCATGGAAAAACAAGTGCATACAAATCTGCACTGCTTTAATATACCTTTCTTCTGTGATCTCCTCTTTTTTTTTTTTTTTTTTTTGTTCCATTCATTCTTTCTCCAGCCTGCTTTTAGAGAAAAATATCAGAGAACTAGTATAACAAACCTTCCATGCAAAGAAACGCTGCACCTGTCTTTACATTGTTACTATTCATGTCTGGCTAGTTTTACCTTGTCTGACCAGTGACTGGCACTGCAAACAGCTAACCAGTTACTTTTAAGGGCAGCAGCAGTGAACTGTCTGGAGGTCCTGCATTATTAATTTTCTGCTTGTAAATTCCAGCTGCTCTATTAAGAGGGCTGAAATGCAAGGGTCAATAACAAAAGGACTAATCTCTCATAAATAGAACAAAATAGTTCTTGAGCTTTAGAAGCAAGCAGAAAACACCAAAATCCTTGTGGAGAAGCAAGTCTGATAACTGATAAAAGCGCAGTGCAAATGATGTTTTCTCTATTCAACTTCTGTTACCATTTATGGAGTGTGTTGGTTACAGGAATGATGTGAATACCTGGCTAGTCCTATATGGAAAGGATTTGAGGTTGAATATGAAAATCAGGAAATACGTGGAAAAAATTCTTCTTTCAGTGCGTATTGTCAGAAACAAGCTCTGTATGAAGCAGTTATATGGCTGAATTTTCACCTCGCATTTCCATTCTCCACTAGCATTCATTTGAGAAGATCGTTACCCAATTGAGGTTAGTGCAAAGTATTTCTTCTGTTGTCTCATCTTCTCTCCAGAGGTAACAAAATACAATGGTAAGAATATCTTCTGTATATAAGTTACATTAATGCTGACCAAAATTAATTTCTGGCATTACAAAATGAAAATAAAATACTACAACCATTATTCAAGAGGTTAGTGAGAAGCTGTGATACAAAAGTTCAATCTCCCATTACACTGATAGCACTCGAACTATGAGATTATCTCTTCATCTCGCTACATGGCACAATTTAGTATAGAGATACCCAAGTTAATTTTGAACAGGCCAAACTGGATATCAGAAGCTGTCTGTCTGTGACAGCACAGAGCTTATCATCGTCTAATCAATTTTTCTATGAAATCAAATACTTTAGCTCATGTGGAACTTACACTGTCATGTTTAGATTACTTTTGATGCACAAGTTAATTCCCACAGATATCCAATACCAGGTCAAGTGTCCTTCTCTAACACTGAAGTGTGTTGTGTAAACAGCCCTGTTGGTTAATCTCATTCCTGCAGGGTTAGAATATAGATGTGATTGCTCTGAGAAAATTGAGATGAAGTTGTATTAATGTTAGGATTTGGGTAGTTTCTACTCTCTGAGTCAGTAACTAATCCTATGCTTGGTGAAATGATACTTGAAGAGGAGATGGAGTTTCCCTTTGATACTTGCTAATGAGAATCTCCATTTAATGTGCTCAGGGGCATTCTTCAACAAACTCCCAACTCATTTTTAAAAATTTGTGAAAAACAGTGGGGAATCTTCACTAGGTGGGACTTGAAATCATTGTACAGAGGAGATGCCCTAAGGGTAGAAATGACAGCTGCTATCACATAACTTCATGACCATTAGTAATATCTACACTTTGTACGAGAAATGCAGGGATAATCTAATAACTTGCTTTAGAATATGCACTGATCATCTCAGTGACTAAAAGTTTCCACTTTCCCTCAGTGTAAACGCTGCTTCTTTGGGATCTCTTTATACTTTAGCGTAGTATCCTCTTTCTCAGAATAGTGGGAAACCTCAGATACACTAAATAATGGAGGAATCCACAAAAAATCAAAGGTGGAAAATAAATCTTAAGAGGCTTTTAATGAACTAAGTCCTCTTCTAGAATGTCTGTTGCTGGTTTTGCCAGATGACTATAAAGTAATTCAGAAACTTCTTTAAAAAGTTTTATTAATGGGACTTGAACCAAACTGGATCTGAATCGGTGCATTTGGACTGGCAAAAAAACCCCACTGGATAGAGTAAGTTTTCAGCAACATTACTTTTCAGCATAGTCACCACCATTACCTGTGCAATTTCATCAGCAATGAGCAAGAGCCTGCATGCCACGCTTGTAGAAATCTGCATGACCATCCATAAAATGACTTGTCTTTCACATTGCAGTCAGCACTGCTGAAATGCATCACTCATGACCTTACTGTGCTCGTGTCTGCTATTTGGTTCCCATAAACATTCAGCGAGGATTGATGAATGTCAGTGTGTACCATTTTTGCTGCATAGAGGAATTTGGTGACACTCCTTTGCTTCATACACACTTCCATATCAGATCCCAATCTGTCAGACTGCCCCTCTNGCGCAGTGCAAATGATGTTTTCTCTATTCAACTTCTGTTACCATTTATGGAGTGTGTTGGTTACAGGAATGATGTGAATACCTGGCTAGTCCTATATGGAAAGGATTTGAGGTTGAATATGAAAATCAGGAAATACGTGGAAAAAATTCTTCTTTCAGTGCGTATTGTCAGAAACAAGCTCTGTATGAAGCAGTTATATGGCTGAATTTTCACCTCGCATTTCCATTCTCCACTAGCATTCATTTGAGAAGATCGTTACCCAATTGAGGTTAGTGCAAAGTATTTCTTCTGTTGTCTCATCTTCTCTCCAGAGGTAACAAAATACAATGGTAAGAATATCTTCTGTATATAAGTTACATTAATGCTGACCAAAATTAATTTCTGGCATTACAAAATGAAAATAAAATACTACAACCATTATTCAAGAGGTTAGTGAGAAGCTGTGATACAAAAGTTCAATCTCCCATTACACTGATAGCACTCGAACTATGAGATTATCTCTTCATCTCGCTACATGGCACAATTTAGTATAGAGATACCCAAGTTAATTTTGAACAGGCCAAACTGGATATCAGAAGCTGTCTGTCTGTGACAGCACAGAGCTTATCATCGTCTAATCAATTTTTCTATGAAATCAAATACTTTAGCTCATGTGGAACTTACACTGTCATGTTTAGATTACTTTTGATGCACAAGTTAATTCCCACAGATATCCAATACCAGGTCAAGTGTCCTTCTCTAACACTGAAGTGTGTTGTGTAAACAGCCCTGTTGGTTAATCTCATTCCTGCAGGGTTAGAATATAGATGTGATTGCTCTGAGAAAATTGAGATGAAGTTGTATTAATGTTAGGATTTGGGTAGTTTCTACTCTCTGAGTCAGTAACTAATCCTATGCTTGGTGAAATGATACTTGAAGAGGAGATGGAGTTTCCCTTTGATACTTGCTAATGAGAATCTCCATTTAATGTGCTCAGGGGCATTCTTCAACAAACTCCCAACTCATTTTTAAAAATTTGTGAAAAACAGTGGGGAATCTTCACTAGGTGGGACTTGAAATCATTGTACAGAGGAGATGCCCTAAGGGTAGAAATGACAGCTGCTATCACATAACTTCATGACCATTAGTAATATCTACACTTTGTACGAGAAATGCAGGGATAATCTAATAACTTGCTTTAGAATATGCACTGATCATCTCAGTGACTAAAAGTTTCCACTTTCCCTCAGTGTAAACGCTGCTTCTTTGGGATCTCTTTATACTTTAGCGTAGTATCCTCTTTCTCAGAATAGTGGGAAACCTCAGATACACTAAATAATGGAGGAATCCACAAAAAATCAAAGGTGGAAAATAAATCTTAAGAGGCTTTTAATGAACTAAGTCCTCTTCTAGAATGTCTGTTGCTGGTTTTGCCAGATGACTATAAAGTAATTCAGAAACTTCTTTAAAAAGTTTTATTAATGGGACTTGAACCAAACTGGATCTGAATCGGTGCATTTGGACTGGCAAAAAAACCCCACTGGATAGAGTAAGTTTTCAGCAACATTACTTTTCAGCATAGTCACCACCATTACCTGTGCAATTTCATCAGCAATGAGCAAGAGCCTGCATGCCACGCTTGTAGAAATCTGCATGACCATCCATAAAATGACTTGTCTTTCACATTGCAGTCAGCACTGCTGAAATGCATCACTCATGACCTTACTGTGCTCGTGTCTGCTATTTGGTTCCCATAAACATTCAGCGAGGATTGATGAATGTCAGTGTGTACCATTTTTGCTGCATAGAGGAATTTGGTGACACTCCTTTGCTTCATACACACTTCCATATCAGATCCCAATCTGTCAGACTGCCCCTCTGCTGCGATCTGTCATATGGCAATGAAATGTAACAGGTTATGGTTGAGAAGGTTCAGCCTCTCATGCCATCCCAGCAACAACCAACTCTGATGTTGTAGGCCAACACAATAAAATAGGAGGCATTACCTTTGGAGCAGCCCTTGTATATAGCAACTGTGTTATTCTAATAAGAGATTTTAACTTTTTTTTGTTTTGTCAGATTTCCCAGACACATGACACAAGAATATCTGTAAATTAGCAGAAATTTTCAACAATGGATTGTAACTCCTCTATGAAACAGTGAGGCTCTAAAAGAGGAAAAGAGAATTCTAATATCAACCTTGCATCAGTTTTTAATTTGCAACTAATATTCACAACTTAATTAAACAGTATCCATAGTGCTTGAATTTGAGGAAGCTAAGATTTAGAGTTTCAGTTAATTGCATTGCTGAATAGACAATGTAAAGTACAGGTTTTTTGGTCTAAACGTGAAATGATGGATTTTTTTTTTCCCCAATTCAGCCCTTTCTTGTGACAGTAAATATTTCCATTATATTGTTGGAGCAGAACTCAGTATGGAAATTGGAGTATAGTTTACCAAGACCATGTTAAATATTTTCTTTGGATTAGAATTATTTTTGTGTTAAAATCAGAAGCAAAGCCTCATCTGGTTCATTGCCTTCGCTTTGAATCTCCACATGAGTAAGATGAGCACATCTGAAGCTGGAGAATTACAGTTAAATCCACTATGTGATAAATCTTGTTTTTCAGCAACATCTCTGTGGTCACAGAAGGTGCAACATGGCTTGTAGACTTATGTAGTTACATACACCATTACTTCTGGATTTCTTACAGTAAAGTTTAGCATCTGTTTTGTGATTTGATGAATGGGTTTGATCTGTTATTTTAATTGCTTCCTAGTAAGACACTAATGACCTTTTTTGTTCCAATAAACACTGTTTTGCTTAGTTGTAAATTAAATTTAACTAAACACTTGGAGCTTTATTACTTGTTTCTGTTTGATGACTAGTCAGGCAATGTGCTAACTCCATATGTAAAGAGATGGTGTTATCACATCTTTTGTTGCATTAGAAAAAATCCTTACAATATCCTAAACAAGTAATAGAAAATACAGATAGATTTCACTTTCATGTAAATAACAGATACACAGTTGGGATCTAGTTACTGGATAAAGCAGACATATTTCTATTGTATTTTATTGATTTCCTTAAAAATAATGATGTATAAAATTTTTGTAAATGTAAAGAAGAGTTGATAGAAGAGCTAATCCAAAAACTTTTATGTTATCTTTGTCTGATTATATCTCAAGTAGGAGATGAAATTAAGCTTTTGTATGTCACTGACTTCGTTTTATGGTAAAATAAGAAAAAAATGGTATAATGCAAAAAGAAGAGGTTGAATGAATAAAGAAACTCTCAAAACAGGTTTTAAACAGCTGACTTTTTGAGTACCGTTTGTTATGATTTGTGGTGAGACTGCGCACTGTGAAAAGGGACTCTCTCTAGGGCTGTCATGGAAGAGAGATTCTTAAAACATTTTGCATAGTGACCTAAAAAGTGTATAATGAAAGCCAGTTCTGTTTTTCTCAAAGCTTCTATGATATTGTTAAGGATCCCCTGGGGTTGAAGACGCAGATTCTACTGTTTATGATATGTTTCGTTCCATTTCATATTAATAATCCACCCAGATGTCCAGTTTAGGGTGCTGTTTGATGGTAAGTTCAAGCAGATTCAAGTCTGGGCTGCATGTGCTGGCCTCACTGCCAGCTATCTGTTTCTGCCTCTTCTCTACTGCTCTTCTGCTTGTTGTCATGCTGTGACTTGGTCTGGTAAATGATCTAACTAAAAGCTCTTCCAGAAAACAAGACAGTCAGCTGTACCAACTCATTGCATAGCTTGCTAGGCACAGATGTAGAATTGTCTGTTTGGCAGTGGTCCATAGTTAGATCAATTTAAATTGATCATCAAACCACACCTTAAGAGCCTGAAAGGCCAAAAGTAATGCGAGCTACTCAGGGTGAAGGTCTGCCATTTGAGATTTCCAGTTGATAATAGGTCTCTTGAAAGAGTGCATTAACGGAGTTTGCTGCCCTTGAGGTACAAGTGCTGACTGCAGTTTTGCTCAAAGAAGATTAATCAGAGGTTGAGAAAGTATTAGCAACATCTAAGAAATGCAGTTCATCCAAGACCGATTTAGAAGCTTTGTCTTTAGCCTATAAGGTTCTTGTAGAGTGAAATAGGATCCCTACCAATGTGTCTGAGAGTATAAAGACTTGCTTTGTTTACAGGGAAAAATGGAGTGAACCGCAAGACTATAAAGGTGCTGTGTTAGCAGGCAAAGGGAAATCCTATGGTTTCTTTAGTGATGATGGGAAAAAAAGAGATCTTGAGGAATAACTTCAGCATTCACCTGACATGGCTGCTTTTCATAGTAAATGCCAGTTTTGCAATTTTCATTACTCTCAAGGGGAGGAGTCTTTTTCAGTAGATTAACTGCGCTTGCACTATTTCTCTGACAGAATTGACTGCATTTTAGCAGCTTACTTTAAAATTTTCTTTTTATTTATTATAGCCCTTTGTGCCATTTTGTCACCACTCTTGTATCTTTGACATTTCATGTTCCTTGTTTACCCAGTCTAACAACTCCTTTTATTCAGGAAATTTCTACTTGCAAAATAAATCATGTTTCTATTGATATTTTTTATTTCATGTGGAACATATGCGACTATTCCCAATGCCACTTTGTGATAGCTTCTGTAACACTGATAGAGAACTGTGAAAGTTGCCAGTCTAAACTCAGCAGAATCCTCTGTTCTTATTCCTCAGCAGTATTAAACAAGCTAAACTATGTATTCCAGTTGTAACTAAAAAACTGCTTTCCGATGGGCTGTTTATGTTGAACTTCATGAGAGCTGTGTTCCAGGGGACTGAAAGGTGCGTGGATTGTTTTACTCTGGGACTTACATGTTCAGACTTTCTGTAACTTCTTCAACATAGATAATTAGGAACCTCAGGAAGTTGCTCAGAGCAGATTTCTGAATCAGCTTTCTCCAAATAAACTCCAGTGTTTATTTGTCCAAGAAGCAAAAACACGTTAATGCTGTGGTGCTGAAAAAGACATAGTGTAAGCTGTTGCCTGAGAAGGAGGTTCTGAGAATTCAAGGTTTGGCTGGTAGATGAATGCAGACAAAGCTTATGTCGCTTCAGGGAAAAAATAAGAGCTAGAGACAAGCTATAGCTTGTACAAGCTGAAAGTGAGAAAAGATTCAGCTCTGTTGATCAACAAGGAGAATACATGTGTTACAGACATTCTGTCTATGTTCTCATTTAGGGGTAAAATATTTTTAAAGAGAAATATTTCAAAGATAATGATCTGTTTCAAGATCTCTTTCAGCTTCCAATGATGATTAAGGCGAATAAAGCCTGGAAGAACCGTAGACATGTTGATATTATTGCAGTTTATTATTACATGGCTGGTAAAGATTAAAGAGCAAGTTATTTAGTGGCACTATGAATCCATTTTAATTAAAAGTAAATTTTATCTTTTCTGGTTTTGCTGTTTTGAGATTTAGTATCCCTTTGCTTATTGTTATCTTCTCTGCTGTTCAACTATAGTTAATACAGTATGTAGCTTTTTAAAGTATTCTGACTATAACTAGTCTGTATATTTTTTTGCTGCCCCTTTTTCTTCCACCTTACCACTAATTTTGAGATTTTTCTGTTTTTAATTTATTTATTCATTTGTAGTTTATTTTCCAGGCTTAGATTCCATTCATGCTTACCTTCTAATCAATTTTACCCCAGTCTTGCAAAGCCTTCTTCCTCCAGAGCCCTTGCTTGATTTTGGATTATTCCTGATCATAAAGTAGGCTCAGTCTACTCTCCTGAACTGAAAAAAAAAGAACAAAACAAAAAGACAACCTTCAATCATATCACTTACAACTGCTCTTTCTCTGTTATGATTAGTGTTCAGAGTCTCAACCTCCTCTCTGGTAATCCAACCTGGATTCATCCTGAGTCACCTCTAGCCTGCTGTCCAGCCCTCTTGCTTAACTGAAATTACTTCTGCTAAAATCTGAAACCATTTTCCTAGTGAAACCTTGGGTCTTTTACTCACAACTTGATCTTAGCTACTTATGACTTTTAGAGTCATTCATTTTAAATTCTCATGTCAGGTTTGCTTTCGGACACTCTCCTCCCTGGCCAGTTCTTTCGTGTAATTGTAGCTGCTGGTTTCTTTTTCCCAAATCCACAGGACTCTCATCAGTTATGTTTACAGTACTTTGACAGTTAAAGTTTTAGTGTGAATGCAGACTGGGAAGTCTTAGAATCTACTGTAATATGCAGTATGAGATTACTCAATAAAATATTTCCTGGTGCATTTCTCATTCCTTCTCTACCAGACCTTGTGGTTCTGACCTGCCCTTTGGACATCAATGACTTATAGACATAATACCGTGTTCCTGATCTCTGCTTTGTCAATACTCTACCAGTTTTGCTTTTTCTGTTTGTTCTTGTGATACCTCTTCCATTCAAAATAGGGGTTAGGTTGCTTGCATGGGGGAAGCAGAATGGAAATCTGTTTAGAGCACAAGAGGACTCCTGTAATGTAAAAGTGAAATAATTATCACAAAAAGGGAGTGGATTGCTAGTTGTGGTGCCTCATTATTTCTAACAGCTTTTGTCTTGCCTCTGCTCTGGTGTTCAGAGACACATCTGTGCAGTCAGCTGTGGATCATGTAGCAGCTGAGGTAAATCCCATTCATCTTCTCACTGGAGAGCTTGCTCAGGGAGGTATACACCCAGGCCGAGCTCACTGAGGGTGGCTGTGCTGCTCCAAGAATGCTTCCTCAGCTTTCCTTTATTTTCTTTTGTTTTGGTTTGTTTTTTTTGTTGTTTTTGTTTTCTGGACAAGGAAAGCCCCAAGAAAAACCTACTATTTCTCTCAGGTTTGTGTGAAAGGAAGGGGCAACGAGTTTTTTCTTGCTAGTCCTTTTTTTTTTTTTTTTTTGTCTGGCCTCTACATTATAGAAAATAAAGGGAAAAAAGCCTTTTTTTTTTTCACAAATTCTGACTAGTGGACATAGAATCCTGGGTCACTGATACCTTAATTTTTTGAGGTGCTGTGTTTTGTTATTTATTTAATGCCAATAGATATTATGTCTTCGTTAGAAGTTCTTTTCTTATCTTCCTTTTGAGATGGAGAAAAGCTTGCTTTCCGCTCACTCTCAACATCTTTATTTCTAACATGCACTTTACATTATCTGGAAGAGAAGTTATTTTTTTGCCAAACAAAATAACACTAGAGAAGCATTCTGAGCAAGAGGGGTGTGAATTGGTGGCAACTGAAAAGTTTCCATTGGAAACCTCTGATTTCCTTAGGGAATCTTGTAATGATAGATTTCTTTCAGACCATTGCGCCATTTGAAGTGGTTGTGGAGCCTATATGCACTGGTTGGTTGAATGCCATTGTATTTCTTATATGGATTCATGCTATTCTTCATAGTAGTCTCAGAAGAGGGTCTCTGAATGGGTGGAAATATAGGTAGATATATCCCACTAATTATTCTGTAGACATGGGTTAAATGGATATATCCCTATAAAATAATAATAATGAACTTGTATTTCCCTATTTTTAAATATCCTTTTTTTTGTGTGTGTTTTGGTTTTTGTTCTGGACTCCTGCAAATAGTACTGAAAGCATGCAAAATATTCTTTTTTTTTTTGTTTGTTTGTTTGTTTTTTAATATCAGCCCTGCTGACATCAGTGTAGTTAGCTCTTGCAGGATAAGGGGAAGTTTCTCAAGAGTAGAGCTGGATAAAGTTCTTTTCAGTATTTTACGGTATATTGAAAAATCCTTGGCTCTTCTATATTGTTTTATTATTGTATTGAATATTTCTCTTTTTTAAGTCATCTTCAAGTTAGTTGAACAGTCGTGCACTCAACTGCAGTGTAATGGCCTAACATTAAGGAATCCTGTGGTTTTAAAGGAAAAGTTAACTGAGTTTCCACATCTTTTAGCATTTGAAGTAGAATGATGACCAGGGTAGTAGTGAGAACAGGGAGGACAAGAACATCTTAGAATGGTCAAGAGAATAAAAAACCCAAGTTCCAGGATGGTCAGTTTTGATTACTGTTCTTGTTAAATGCAAATAATCACAGGCAGTAGTCTGTATTACAGGGTTACAGAGGAATAGTCTTAACTGTATTTAAAGGCAGTGTTGATCAGCTGTCAAATGAAATCCTTATTTCTTGGTATGGATCTTATTACACTGGTTATTACATTGACATGGTACTGATTCCTCAAGAAGAACAAAAGAGCTACAGAAACCACAAAAAATATGTTTTTGTTTGTCTTCTTTAGCCAAACCCTCTGACTCTCTACAGCTGAACTGATTTTTCTCTAATTAAAATATAAATCCTTCTTGGAATGAGCTTGTTTGCTACATTTTTTGCCAAGATAACATTTTTATAATGGTGTTTTAATTGCAAACTTCTGAAAACAGGACTGCAAGGTTACTATCAGTGCTCTTGCAACAGAGGAACCAGTGTGGAACTGTGATAGATACTATATGATTTGTTCTGCTTTCCCTGCTCCCTGTTCGATCTCCCACAAGACTGGCCCAAACAGAAATTGCCCTTGATTGCATTTTACCATAGTGATTACTATATTAAGAAAGCTGTCCTGTACAAAGCTTTGAGACACTGCAGACCTACTAGACTGTGGTATGGAATATTGTTTGGAAAAAAAAATAAAAGGATGGGGGGAGGGGGCAACATTACTGTGTCTGGATACTAAACTAATCTATCCAGTATGGTTATTTCATATGGTTAAGCCTATTACAACTTTGCTTGCTGTCTTTCATCTTTGTTGAGGATATAGAGTATCATTAACATTACCAGATGCATTGTTTTCTTCTAATATCAACAACAGAGAAAAAAGAATGGTTCTCTTTTTTCCACTTATATAGCTCTAGTATTCCCAAACAAATGTGAAGCAGGCTTTTACAATAATAGTATTTTCCCAAAAGCCCTGTTAATTTTCAGTAAACCAAAATAAAATGTGTTGCTGCTTATTAAGGCAGTGTGACCCATATGGATTCCAGATGATATGAGTTTCAATAAAATGCTGCAATTAGATGTAAGCAACTTGAATTTTTTTTTCAGTTCAAGCACCTATATGTAACTCAGGACAGGAAATGTTCATCTAAATTGTGTCAGAGATTGTATTTTACTGACAATCACATAACTGTAGGGGTTGGAAGAGACCTCTGGAGATCATGAATTCCACCCCCCCAGCAAAGATGATAGTTCACTTACATACCACTTTTCACTTGAACCTATCTGAGAAGACTTGAGCTGTCGGTGGTAGGTTTAATGTGGAAATGCTGTAGGCACATTGATGTAACTGAATCTACAAAAGTACATCCTTTGTCTTTGTAAAAGGTTTTAGGGCCATTATTGGCTATGAATTCTGGGGAATTTGTCTCTGTCTGATGGTTCCTAATAGCCATATTGTTTGGATGTACTGCTACTTATTGATTTAGACCTCAATAACAAGGTATTTTTGTTTTTGTTTTGTTTTGTGTTTTTTTTTTTTCCTGCTAAACCAAGTGTAATAAATCAACAAGACTTTTTGCTACGTAGCACTCCTCTTATTGTATTTGCTATGATAATTTTTATTTTTACGGAATAATTGTCCACTTCAAAAATGGTGCAAATTATTCAGATATTTCATATAGAAATCAACGACCTATTGAAGTCACAACTGAATTCTAAATGTGTCTTCATACAACAGTGTACTATAAACATAACATAATCTATGTTCTGTCCTCATATTAATTGTATTAAAAAAATGATGGACTGTTAACAGTATGAAAAAGTTGCATCTTAGAGACAAGGTTGAAGAAATATTTTCTTTTTCCCAGAAAATACAAAGTTGCTAACATTTTAAAATATTGATGAGATTTTTTGCAATTCAGGCATGTAACAGGAAAGTTATTCCTTAGTATTTATGCTGCTGTGCATTATTTGCAATTGATTGACTTACAGGACTGTGAAAGAATTTGCATTTGAACTGGTCTCCAAAAAGTAAATCTTATGGAATGTACATCATCTGACGATCTTTCAGTCTAATGAATAATAATGCACATTTGGACAGTATATGTCTACAGATGTTTTTCAGAGGAAAAATATCTGTTTCTCTGATGGCAGTTTGGGGGCAAATTTACACTTGATCACAGTGGTCAGCTGATGCATTAACCAAGTGGCAGTGACAACAACCTTCTGATGAATCACATTCTCAAAGCTCCATGAAGATTAAATTTAGATAAACTTCACCTGTTGTCCTACTATGTATCTGGCAAAAGTGAGAATGTTTTGAGACAATAAGCTGTCTTGGGAACAAATAGGGTTATCTCCATAGAGACCATGAACGGTGATTTCTCAGTGTGTTCTGACCAGCATATTCAGTCAGGGTAGGTGGATAGCATTTCCAGAGGAAAGCACAAGGCTAAATGTTTCATTTGTCTCTGTATTAATTTAGTCAACTACTTCTCTGGATAGGGCATCTGCTTAACACTGCTATTCATTATAGTCCCCTGAGTATTCATTGAGGTCACAGATTCCCAAAGAATATACGAAAATGTTCTGCAAATAGATTTTTATAACAATATTAAAGTAGAGACTTTGATGCTCATTATTCTATATTCTATATCTGTATGTTGTAAAGTGATGCTTGTAGAAAAATACATATTGGAGAAAAAACAACAATCTCTAATTTCAGCTTTGTAATTTCAACATTGCAAATGTAATAACTTAAACAGTTGAAGCATTGGTAATCCATTGAGTATTTTCAGGGATTTTTCCAGTGGCTGAAAAAAATAAATAAATTACTTGGAGACTTAATAAAGGTAATCTTAGCAAACAGCGAGTACAGTTGTAAATCTTCTGAATGCAAATTTGGACTTCTTTAGAACTTGTGAATTTTCAGAATAAAAAATAAATAACTGTCAATTTCATCACTTTCATAGTTCATCCTTCCACTAGTTGCAGGTTTTAGGTGTTTCAAGGTTTTTGTTTGTTTGTTTTGATCATTTTTTTCCTTCAGATATTTACTTTTTAGCTCTTGAAACTGGTAACAATATTGGGTAATCATAAATTTCATGGAAAGAAAAGGATCTGCTGTTTTTGCTCAGTAAATTATGGGAGTCAAATTGGATTTCAGTTTTAAAATTTATTTCTTTTTATATTTATCATGTAGAAATACAAAATTGATAAACAGTGCTAAAGTTCTGATACACAGATTTAGTGAAGTTCCGTGTATGTTTTTACAGTTAAAAAAAATATATATTCTTCTATTTAAGAAAGACCCCATTTGGATTTTGATAAAACAAAGGGAGTTGGAAAAGCCAGTCGTGTGCTTTTAGATTAGTAGGACATACAGTTGTCTGGTCAAATGTAAAGTTTTAGAGCGAAGGAGCTATTACACTTCATTGTGTTAATGTCCTGTAAAGCTTCTAAGTTTCTGTGCTTGCTGCTCTGACTCCTTTTCTGAAGTCTTTATCAACTGCTTTAGTTACAGTTTTCTAATGGTGCGAACACTTAAGCACCGTTCTGATGTTTAGAACATCTTTGGGAAGTACGTGTATGATGTGAAAACTTTCAAAAGTGCTCAAAGGCATTTTGAGTTTTAGATTACAAGCTCCTTTCAAAATTTTGGATAATAAATTCCTTAAATGTCTATTTATTTATTTATTTATTTGTTTGTTTGTTTATTTTCAGAGAATGGTGGAGATACAGTCCTCAGCTGTACAATTTAGCAGCCATGTTACACACCTGGAAAAACTACCCTTCACATTAGACTGTCTGTCGCATGCAGCTTGAAAGGTAATCTGTTACTTGAAAACTTCAGCTGAAATTTATACTTCTGCCTACCCCTCTTTCATCATTACTACCTGTGTAATGTCCCCTCGATATTTGGTGGTACTGCATGATGCTTGGTGACCATATATGATCCGCAGTGTAGATTCTGTTCTCTCTGCAGTCTATGTTGTTACACCTTGAATATATTAAATCTTTTATGAAATTTGACATTAATAAAGGCCACCACCACAACAAAAACTTTTTTTCCAAGACTGAAACTATTCTCCTAGTAAAAATACTGTATATAACTCCTAATTTTATGTATACTAGTTGTATATCCACATTTACCAGTTCAGTAAATGCAACAGTTCCAGTTGTACTAATTACATGTTGAAAATCTACTACTTCGAGATCTCTTTGAAGAATTTTTTTTACTATTAAGTATCATCAGATTGTTATAAAATATCAGACAAAGCTAACAAGACACTTAGACTATTTTACACTTGTATTGTTGCACTTCTATCAGGTTCTCTTCCCACGATATGCTATTTGTTATGCTTCAAATTTTTTTGATTCCATATTTGAAAAATAGTATTAACATTTACCTTTCTTTCATGCTTGAAATTAAAGTTTCTCCCACAGTTAACTGTTATCTTACTGGTACTATTTACAAATATTCTAGGTAGCAAAGGTGATAGTATGTTACTAGTATTTTGCTCACTTCTAAAACTAATGTTGAGTTATATGCTGCTTCCAAGATTGTTTACTTATTTCTTAAAGACAGGGGAGATAATCTTGTATTTGTGCCTTTCTTTCTGGTGCTTTTAGTAGAGCACAGACCCTTGGTTGCATATTTAGCAAAGCTAACAAAAGTCTTTAAGCATAATATTTCCCTCAAGCGCCTTTGAGTGAAGTCTCCTTGTGTCTTAACTGCTTTGCTTGTATAAAGCTATGCATTTCATACAATTCATTTTAAAATGCTTGTGCTTTATTTATTTATTCATTTTTGTCTCCAAGTTCCTCTTCTATGAAGCATTTTGTCCACTAAAGTATTCAGTCCAAATGTTGAGGTTTAGAAAGGACTCCCTTCAGAACTCAGTATTATTATATGCCATTTTTGAAGTATCAGTGATAAACTAAAGATCTTTGCTACCCTTCAGTTAGAATATGCTGGATGTTATAATGAGGCAAATAGTTCAGCTGTTCATATCACATGATATTTCCTATTGCATGACTATTGAAAAAGTGAAGCCAACTCATAAAAATTCTATTAGGCTTGAAAACACAGTGTTGTTCACATTAATGTTAAACACTTAACTGACAAAATTATATAGGCATGGGTAAACTGTGTCAACAGTTAAGCAGGGAAAAGAGATTCAAAATCTTTAGAGGAAATGGAGCTCTATTGAAGTAAAGATTTTTCAACTAAATGACAAAGTAAAAGGAATACTCACCCTCCACTCTGAATAATCTTGTTTGGAATCTCTAAAGTATACAGTTTAGATAAGAAGAAAAAAAAGATATTTAATGATTTTAATATACATGGATAAGAAAAAAATCTTTGAAAGATAAATATTTAATATAAGGACTTGTTGAATGGTAATATTAGAATCCAATGAGATACTTAATCATATTCTCATATACTGCGTTACATACTTCCTGCTTCTTAGGAAATCAATTCTAAATATTTTACGTAATCATCTAAAAAGAGGTCTTTCTCCATGTTCAAGTGAATCGTAAGGACATTACAGGGTTCCAGGGACTGATCCTTGTACCCTGAATGTGCACAGTGGTTGTGTTCAAATGAGTGCTACTGTTGCTGTAATGATCATTGAAGACATCTGCCATTCTTTAAGGTTTCTGTTAGCCTGTTTTGGTTCTACCTGAACTCCACGTGGGAATCTGTGAGTGCATATGGTTGCTCCTGGTGCTGTTTGGCAAAGCTCTTAAGAGAACTTCCAGGCTTGCACTGATCTGGTTCTGAATTGAGAAGAAAAGCATGATTGCAAAATAGCTTTTGCATCTAAACTTGAAAATATTCTATCATTGAGAATACAATTGTATTTTTTTCATGCTTTTCTCTGTGCTACCTATAGGATTGCCTATATGGCAGTGAATAAATTAAGTTCCTCTGGAAGAGTGTGGCTGGAGGGTGTTACTATTTATTTTTGTCTGGATTAGATTCTGTCATGACTTCAGGAGAGTATGTTAGGATTTTTGCTGTATTGTAAGTGCTACTTGAAAGCAAAATAATTTGTGTTTTTAGTATTGCTTCTCTTCATATACATTTCATTTAAAGTTATCATGGAAGAAGAGGAGAATCTTTTTGTGAATAGAGGAGGGAGGAGATGAGAACAAATAATTACTTGGGAAACAGTATACTATTCAAACTGTAGATGTTCTGAGTAGATGATGTATCAGGAACTTTTATTTTTTTTAAATCAAAGTTGTTGGATTTTATAAGGAATTATATCTTTATAAAGTGTTCCTTCAAGACAGGTGGAGCTAATTTGTAAAGTCTTTGAATCTTCTTGCAAAGTATTCCTACAAGACGGATGTCCTCTATTCCCTTATCAAATCCACTGAGAGAACCTTTAAAAAGGCATGTTTGATCTTTTGAAAAGTGATTATACCAAAAAAAGTTTTACTGTTAATATTTAAGTCTTTTCTTCATAAAAGCTAGATAGGAGAACTTTGGTCTGGCTCAACTGTTTGTTTTTGTTAGTAACACAAATATATATATATAATGCAAATTTCTGATAATGAGGATAGTTATGAAAAGTAACATAAACATCAATGATTAATTGAAGATTTCTGTTCCAGTAGAACAATTTATGCATACTCATGCACACGTGCATTTGTGTTCATGTCTGGTATAGGTAGAGGGCAAGTGGGGGAGCAGAGATTCTGTCATCAGGCTGTGGGCTTCACCTGTGGAAACAAAACACCTGGTAAACAAACTTCAGGTACAAGTAGAATTTCTAGTGGGTCTCCAGCACATTCTGTTGTTTCTTTTCATCCTGCTCTAGAGCTTCAGATACATTGTTTCATGACTTTCTGCCAGAGCCCGGCATAAAGTCTCTGGCTACAAAGTGTAAGAGATTAAAAAGAGAACTACTTTTGAATGAGGAGGCTGCTTTAAATTATTCAGAGATCCTCCCTCTTCCTCTGTTCCTTTTCTTGATGTTTTGGATCAGCAGCACATTTCTAACTGTAAGTGTCTTTAGAAAATATGTTTTAAAAGAACAACTTCAGTTTGTAAGAGACTTTGAAACTAAAGCACAAAGCAGTCATTTTTGTTTCACTGCATGTAGTATAATAGACAACTGTCTCTGTCTCAATTGGAAATATGAAAAATCTCTAAATACACAGTTCTGCATAATCTTTTAAAATCCTTTCTAAGGAAAAAAAATCCTTTTTAAGGAACAAACATGCAATTGAGACTTGTCAGAGTAACTGGTTTAACTTCAAACTTTTGGCATCAGGGTCCATTTGCTGATCCTTTTGTCAGTTAAAAAATTTGCTTTTCTAAGAGCTCTCTAGGAAGTGAATACTCCCTGAGGGTACCAAGGCATCTTGAAGAAAATAAAAAATGAGTTAAATCTTCACCCAAAACTTGAACTGGACCCAAACTTAACATTTCTTGAGGCTTGACAAGTTTGGAATGTTTCTTTGCTCTCCACCCTCATTACTTTTCATTTACACACTGTTCTGCATTTCCACTTTCTGGCCAAGAAGTGAGGTATGCATTGCCAGAATTCTGCACCAAGAAGGGGCAATATTTCTGTAGTATATTTTGGCATGCATATAAGAAAAGAATTCCCACAGAGCTCAAGGGAAACATGTCCTTGTTGGAATGCTGGACGATTTTGGGAAAAATCAAAAGGATTAGGTAATATTTTATTAATAACAGTGATTGTTTATAATTTAAAAAATTGTGTACATCAAGTTCCCCTTCTTTCCCTTGCCAGCTGTTAACATCATTACAAGCATTATTTTATGTATTTAGGATTTACATAAATGAGTGGACTATAAAAAGAAATGAAGATTCAATTAGAATTAAATAGATTGAAAAAAATCTGTGTTTAAAAAGGAAAAAAAACTTTTAAAATCTTTTACATTGTGTCATCATTAATGGTAACTTGAACATTACTAGCACTAACCTGAACTAAAAGTTAAGAATTCTGCATACTTGACTGAGATGTTTGAGTACTCTTCTTGTAACCTTAAATGAACTTAGAATCTGACAACACCCTTTCTACATTTCTCTTACATATTTTTCTCAATACATTCTCTGCCAGTTTCTGAATGCAATAAAATCTTCAACATGTCAGACATTGAGTGTAAACCTAAAGAGCTCTGGCTTGCAGATATCAAACCAGTGAACTAAACCCTTGAGAAATCCACACTATAAAACTTGCCTTGATACCTGGAGCTTTTCTGCTTCAGAGGTTCAGTAGCATGAGTTATTACCACTAAGGATTTCCACAGTTATGTTGTGGTGATA
Source organism: Odontophorus gujanensis (assembly GCA_013399175.1). Lineage (NCBI taxonomy): Eukaryota > Metazoa > Chordata > Aves > Galliformes > Odontophoridae > Odontophorus > Odontophorus gujanensis. The sequence continues at coordinate 225,582 of VXAB01010755.1, read as the reverse complement.
CATTACTGTTCTAATGAAAGATCAGAAAAGAAAAAAAAAAGAAAAAAAGGCCACAGAAAACCACAACAACATAATAAAAAAGAACTTCTGTCTGAGATTTGAATAATTTTGGAAACACTGCTTCTTTAGGGACAGCATTCTTCACAGCCAGAAGGTACATTTGCTTTCTGACAGCCTGTCTTACTCTTTCTGACAGCAGCTACCCTGAAATTGCTGTGGGCCTTTGGAAAAAATTAACTGATTCTGTTTTATTTGTTTTTAAACACTATTTTGAACAGCTAAGTAATTTTCTGATTAGAGATGATTGCGAGCTTTTCTATTGCTTATCAGTAATATACCTGCAGAAATTATTTTTATTAGGAATGGAAAAATATTTCCAACAGGCAAAAATTTAACTTAAAAATAAAATAAAATGTTAGAGACGGAAAACAGCATTCTGGGTTACTTACTTTGATACTATGCCATTGCTTTCTTGTATTGGGTGGGTGATGTTTTGGGGAGAGGGGGGCAATTTGGCAGTTTTGTTGTGTTAACTAATGTTACCTGATTAATACATTTTATTTACTGAGATCTTTCTGCTCTGATGTAGTTTAGGCATCCAGTAGAGGAACTTTTTGTGTTTGCAATTTTTGATATCTTACTTACACGCGATCCATAAAAATAAATGTATGGATACATTACTGTTTTGCTCATTTTCTGCATCTGATGAAGAAGTGTGGATGAGATTTAGCTCATAAGTAAATTTTCTTTTCAGCCTTTTATTTGTTTAGTAGTAGATGAAGGACAGCTTGTGCAAATCCAAAAGCCAGATATTCTTGTGGCTGAACCTGGCCATTGGACATATATTAAAAAAAAGTCACAGGCAATAGCAATCTCCAAACCACTCCTGATCCTCAGTGTAGAGCTCTATGGAGGAGCATGTGTTGTATTGATTTAGGTGAGCTGACAATTTTGCTTGTAGTATTCCAGGCCATTGACCATTTTCTTGCCTTTCTCCCAATCTTCATAAAACAAACAAACAAAAAAATCAAACCCCTCCAAAAAACAAGGAAGTCTTCTTTAAATTGAATACTAAACATATTTGTATGTGGAAAAGAAATTCATGTGACCTAGTGTAAGCCTTCTAGTTAAGCTGGTTAACCTGTGCAGGTAATTGTGCTGGTTACCATGCTGTCAGCCATTAGTTGTCCCCGAGGTGCACACGAAGTGTACTTAAACTGGTAGCACCGAAGCAAGGAGGCTCATTGACTGAAGAAGGTGTCTGATCATCAACAGTGTGTAGTAACTCTGATTGTCCTTGTTTTGGTTTATGGTATGATGCTTCTTTTGCTGGTATTTAACAAATTTCACTTGTTTTGAGGGTTTATTTTGAATCATCACAGAGCCCTTAAGTGAAGCCCCAAAGCTTTTTGGAATTCTTTAGATTTGATTCAACAACACTTGAAGGAATGTCCTTGTCCCCTTTTTGATGAAAAGCAACGTGAACTTGCTAGTTTACTAATAGGTGACCAGCAGTTTTTGGTTTTTTTTTTGTTGCTACTTTTGCAAATTGTAGGCTTTGACATGTAGATTTGATACTCTCTCTACTTAGATGTTTGCTGCACTAAGACTGGTTGTTCCTGGGCAAGAAACAACTGTGAGAAGTGCTGAGTTCTGAAGGGAAAGATGGTACGGAGTGAAATCTGGAGAGTTTCATTGAGTATTGCACATTGAAGACAAATAGAGAGTTTGCTTTATGTTAGGGTATTTTAGAACTGGAAATCAAGATTATTGTCAGTTATAAAACTTAATAAGGAATTAAGGTTGCATAATACAACTTATTTTTTAAAAATTCAGATACAGTTACTGTGTATTACTCTAATGGCTATTTTACCTGTGCATTTTGGTGAAAAAGGGCATAGACAGTGCCTGCCTGCTATGCACCAGGCTGAATATATGTTCTATACCATTTAATAAATGACAATTAAGTATTTATAGAGAGGAGAACAATTTCAAATGTTACCATATGCTCAGAGTAATGATTAGGCATTTACCTTCACTCATGTGAAAATGTTTTGGAGCTGAACTTGTTGTACCATATGGATATAGATGAGAAAAGAAAACCATTATGTGTGTTTCACTGAAGTGTAAATTTTTCACTTCATTCTGGACAAAAAGAAATTAAAAATTAATCATATAATCAGATTCCTCAAAAATATTTCTCAAACTGAGAAAGCCTCATTGCCTTTACTGCAATGTGAATTTTTCACCTCTGACATAGATACCTTGCCAGTAATACCTTGCCAGGTAGAGTTGCTGTTAAGTATACTTTGTCATCTTATTTTAAATTTATTTGGGTAGAAGACTTTTATTTTCTTTGAGACTGCATGATTCAGAGTGGGAGAATTTGCAATTTATTCCTTATTAATTTTATAATAACAGTTTAAGGTCAAAGTCTCAGCCAGTGTGGAAATTGGCAGAACTCCACTGGAGTCAGAAGAGCTTTGCCAGTTCACACCATCTGACGTGTCACCATTTATTTTATTCTTTACTAATGATGTTGTATAAAAATGTCACCACTGAATGCAGATAAATTATTTGTAATATAATCCCAACGTTTGGTGCAGAAAATGTTTCTTCTATATCACACAAAGTCTGTCTTAAATTGTTCAAGTTAAGCTGAAAGTGAAAAAAAAAACGTGAGATGGAAAACCCTAGAAATAGAATTATTCTGTTTTATTATCTGTGCTCTTAGCATTTTGCCTGAATGATAATGTTTTTCTTAATATATAAAGCATAGTTTCTACATGATTTCAGTTGTCTTTTTCTTCTTAGAAGAGAAATGAATATTTGGATAATTTAGTGAAGCGATACAGGGAACAAAAGAGGTACTTTTTCCTCTTCGGAGATAATGAGGGAAAGCAAGTGCCCAAAACCAAGTGTCTCTGTCAAGCAGTCACTCTTTTCAGGTCCCAAGAAATAATAAAAAGAAAAAACAAACAAAACAACTTATTGAAACAAAACAAATTCCAAAATTTGTCCAACTAAAATAACAATATAAATTTGAATTCCAGAGAGTAATATAGTGTTTCCAACTTTCCAATCTGAATGGGATATGAAGTTTTGTATTTCTATAAGACGATGATAAAAAAGAAAAAATCAAATATATGATTTGGGGAAGATGTATAGAAATAGCATAGGACACTTAAGAAATTCCATCTGACTTTTTTTCATCAGCATCCTTTTTCAAAAGATGAGTTAATGGAAATTTTCAGGAATTTACTTGTGCCTATCTTCTGTCTCACTGATAACAACTGAGTTAAAGTCTTAAGAAAGACCTGAAAATTGCTCTGCTCAGAAACCAAGAAGTGCTTACAGTGCAAAGATGGGTCCCATAGGACATAATCATAGGGCTGTCAGCTCTCTTCTTTACCATAAGGAAGTTGTTAGAGTAGGAGCATCTTTACAGATTAATCTGAAGTTAAATTTAACCAAACCTTACAACACTCAGGGGTTTTGGTATGGATTCAACAGATACTGTGACAGCCAATCCCTAAACTACAAATTGCTTAGCACCATAAATATATAGATATGTATTCTTTTATACACACAGGCATACATTCTTCACACTTTACCATGTGTTGACACATCATATATATTTTCTCTGCACCGAATAATGGAGCTACCATTCATTTCCTCTCGCACCTGCCTGTAAATTCCATGCTTTTGCCATATGTATTTTGTTATGGCTAGAAAAACAGCCTTACCTTTTCGCTTCCAGGTTGTGTCTTTATGGGGAAGTGTGGTGTGTTCATGGTTTAGTCATTTTGAGTAAATCGGTAAGAGATACACTTCCAGTCAAGATGAAGCAGTTTGTCATTTTCTTATCATTTATTTGGTCAAATTTGTGTTTATATTTCATGGTTTTGCAGCAGAATGTAAACTGATATAGGAAGATGACAGTTACCGTGAAAGGTCAACCAAAGGTACTATGGCTGTATTATTAGCCATTCCTGAAGTAGAAAGTTGGAATCTGGCTTAAATATTCTTAGACTATGCCACAGATTTGTGAAATATTCAGAGACATGATTAATGCTGTTAAACATATTTCAAAAAAAGTCATGGTGTTTCCCAGTGAATATCTATTCTGGTGCAGCCTGGGCAATAAGCACACCTGAAAACCAAGGCTCTAGAGGAAGTGTTCAGCCTTTTGGCTTACCTGGACTGTGCTGAGTAAAGAGGAATTACCTTGGGCCACATAAAGCTACAAAACCCTATTTTTCAACATAGTCACCACCATTAGCTATGCATTTTCACCAGCAATGAACAAGAAACATCATGCTGCAGTCATAAAAACCTGCACCAGTGGAGGTGATTCACTGTCACCACTGTTGAAATGCACTACACACTGCCTCACTGTGCTCACATCCAATGTTTTTTGTCCATAAACATGTAGCAAGAATTGATGAATGTCAATGGGTGTAATTTTTTTCCACGAGGGAACTGAATGATGTACATTTGCATTAGAGGAATTTCATGTCAGACCCTATTTTGTTGGACTGCCCCTGCCACTGTTATAGCATGGGGAAGGGTGCAATCACATTGCCAGTTGTGCTGCGCATTGGTTCAGGTGTGCCTACTCTAGAGTAGAAAATATGACAGCTCTGACAGCAGAGTTCAGCTGAGGTTATTAGAGCTCCATTGTGCATTGTTTGAGGTGTAGGAGCTGTGGTGGTTCTGAGGCTGGTACATCATCCTGTCCAGGCTCCTAGCTTCAAACATTGAATCTGGAGTTACTGAGAGCTTCTGTTTAGATCTGCTTCAAGGCATTGGCACTTTCCTATAGGAAGCACTCCTGTTAATGGGACTTCAAGGGTTTTTAGTCTCTTGACTGTTAGAAAACCCCACATAGTATAACTGTCCACAGGTGCAGAGGTCTGGGTCCTGTCCAGGAAGTGGGCAAGCCCTGGTGGGTACTGTTCCAGCACACAGGTGAAAGTTTGTTGAATTAGTGATATTTCTGCAAAACATTTCAACTTTAACAAACTGTCGTTCTCAATTTAGTCAGAAAATTCCTCATGAGTTCTATTTATGAATGTCTTGTGTGTATATTTAGGTATTTCTTGGTATGTAATTCAGATGATGGTTTTGTTGAGTAACTTATTGGAAGTTATGTGCTTTCAACTTTTACTTCATTACCGTTGTTCTGAGTGTTCATGTCTGATAGAGAATGCCTAATGTCAAATTTTCAGCTGCCCTTATTAACACCAACTTAGGCCAATCATGTCTTAACAAGAATATTAATTTAATACATTGGAAAAAAATAAAATTCTCTTTTTTTTTTTCTAATAGAAATAGCCTTATTTTTTTTTAATCCTTGTTTTAGAGATTCAATGCATATATATATATATATATAAAAGAACATATACAAAAGAAACAGCAGGAATGCTAGGGATGTTTTTAACTCAAGAGATATCAAACCACTAATTTTTGATTACTCAGAAATGCACAGAAAATAAATCTAGATAAGATTCAAGAAGCCCCAGAGGTTGTGAAAGAATATTGTCTATACTAATATGTGACTGAATAATGAATAACATTAGCTTTGAATCACAATAAACATATTTTTAAGCTTAGATAAAAAAGCTTCCTTGGACTCTCTTTGACTGCATGCTTTGCAAACATGTTTGTCAGAGTTTTTATATTTAACCACTTGAAATTATTTGAACAGTGAAGATTTAAAAATCTAAATTACTTTTAAATTCATTAGTCTCATATCTGTATCATTATTCAGTACTAATTAGATGTAATTGCATTTGATTTTAACCGTAGTTTCCAAAATTTTGGTGCTCCTCATTAGAACTTACTTGGGTACTTCAGTTATTTTTTTACTTCAGCTTGTCCAGATTTTGCACGGTGTTCACTGATACAGCTTTCTAATATAGCTTATTCTTTGTATTTCTCTTAGTAATATATTTTCCTCTTCGTACATTACTTATTTTCTTCTGAAAGAATAATAGTGTATTCTAGCCATTTAATACATAATTGCAGACAAAGGTCTCAAAAATCAGGTACGTATTTACATTGAAATGAACTGACGGTGTGAATGTTTTTTTTGCCGGATAACAGTCAGTTACGTGTTGCCCATCTCTGTCTTTTCAGGTGAATGTCTCACTTCAGCTTCACTTCTCACTGAAATTTCAGTACTGTTTAACAATTTGCATGTTGTATTTTGGCTGTATTTTTAGCTCTAAATCTTCAGCTAGGTGAATTACTCCCAAAAAGAGTAAAAATTCAGAATTCTGTTTTGTTTAGAGAATCTCAGAATAGATAATGTTTTCATTGTTTAAATATCACTGTATAGTTCTGGCACGAGCCATTTTTTTTAAGAACACAAGAACATGTTATGCAAACAGAAGCAGACACGTTTGTACCAAATGGCTAAGGTTTTTTTGTTGCATACAATTATTCACTGGTTTTTGAGGTGAATACCACATGCTTGTTTTCACGGATGTTATGAAAGACTTCACATATTTTATTAAACTTCAATTTTATGCATTTTCTTGCAAGAGAATACTCACACGTTTGCTTTTTGTCCACAGTTATGCTTTTTTTCAAGAGCAGCACTCTGAACAGGCATGTGAAAATAAGGTGTATTGTCTCATGAGTGAAATATTACACAATTCATCAGAGAACTTGACGTTCCTCTGAGGACTTAAGGGTTTCCTAAAAAAGGAGGAAATTTTGGTACCTTCCTTACTTTCTCCACTGGTATCTCTGTTGTCTGCTCTACTGTCAAGCCTTTCTCAGTCTTACATATAACCGTAAAACTTTTTATATCTCTGTGCTGCTGTTTCTTCTCCTGTCTTTTCTGTCATTCTTTGAAGAAAAGTATGATCTAATGGAATAGTAGTTATCAAGAGTTTAGATCTTCACCTATCCAAATTCAGTAACCATCTAGACTCTGTAGATTCTGTTCCTGAAAAAAGTGTTTAAGATACACAATATAAAATTGTTCTTTATGGGTTCATAAATTGTGATAGATCAGCAAAACATCTGTGAGACTGGGAAAGATCAAGTGTCGTCTACTATTTTTGAAAATCCTAATTTTGAATTGGTTGAAATTGCAATAACCTGGCCTCATGTAAAACAATTACATGGTCTGTGTCATAGTGTCAATTGCTTTTAGAGACTAGTGTTCATTTACTGCTTGTTTTATGAAACGGAAAATTCTAAGGCTGTTTTATGTTCAGACATGGGCAAAAGTTTGTGCTTGTTTGGGATCTTCTTTTTTCTCTTGAGGTCACACCCTTTAAATTCTTAAGAGAGAGGTCATTTAAGGTAACATTAATCCTGATTCTGGATTTCAGAATCTGTGAGTTGTTGCTGCTTTTATTCTTGTTTTTCAAGTCTTCAGGCACGTGATGCTTGGTGGAAGAACTGAGGAAAAGTTCCTGCTTCTTTCTCCTTGATGTTCTTGGGGACATTAGGTGGTGTAAGACAAAAGACATGGTCTTAAAGGGGAGACTTGTTGGAAATAAGTTGGCTTTATATATATGAGGAAGTGCATTTGGATTTTCAGTACAAGTTGTACTGCAGATTGTGAAGAAACACCAGACTTCAAGCAATTACCTGTTTGTGTGTGTGTTTTTGTGGTTAATTGCTGGTATTTTTAATATTTTTATGTACAGAAAATACATTTTAATGTGGTAGTACAATTTTGAGAAAATTATGTCTGCTTTATAAATATAATAGTACTTATTTTGTGGCTGTCATCTTTGAAAATAACTACATTTCCATGCTGATACCAGTTTAGAAAATGGAGGCAAATCATTTCCTGTGATAAGCAGCCACTGCCTACATGAGAGAGAAAAGTAACATTTTGTTTGTAAGTAACATGCTGTTGGAATCAGGTTCTAAGACAAGTTGGAAGTGACGGATGTACTATAAATATAGCACAGGTATTAAGATTTTGTTTGAAGTCTCAAAATATGCTTAAGGACCATGAGAAAAATAGCATTTTTCTGGCAATTTAAGTATAGCAATACATGTAAGAAGATGCACTATATATTTTTGAAGAAATGCCAACTCATTGTACCATTGATAACTGCCATAACGAAAGCTATGAAGAAATGGAGAATCAGTATTTGTACAGAGTATTAAAACATATTCTGAGTCAGACAACTGAAAACTTTTGGGTTCAGGTCTTAGGAAAGCGCACGTGAGCAGCATTATATTTATGTTTACTTTCCTAGTAACTAAATAGCAAATTTGTGGCCAAGATCCATCAAATTACAGAAGAAACTTAATGTTTCCTTTCTTTTAAGTATTTAATGATACTCCCTTAATTTGTCCAGCATGTTTAAGCACAGAATTAATCATAATGAAAGATGTTACCATTCTGCTTTTAAATAAATCCTATTCCCCTAAAGTATGTCTCTGTGGATGTCAAAGAGTGAATTCTGTGGGTGTTGATAGTTGTGAAGAGATTATTACTATGATTCTGAAAATCCTTCCTTATGCTAGATATATTATCCTGGCAACTGGAGCTGTCAGATCTGCTAGCAGATGTAGAAAGGGTCACTTCTAGCACAGAAACAATTTGGACTGTTTTGCAGAGATTTGGTCCTCTTTTTGAAACTGTGATTTGTTTATATCCTTCCTGACATACATTTACAGCATGCATTTCCGTGTGTTTCTTTTCTGGTAGAGATTGCTTGTCACCATTAGTTTTGTGTTATGACAGCAGAGATTATACATTTTCTGACCAAGTCTCTGTCTAGGCTTCACTTCTGATGGAAATATCTTCTTTTGTCTTCCTGTATATATTTCCACCCTAAATTCTGTAGGGTTTCTTCTCTTTCATCTTTAAAAAAGAGAGAATATTCAGTTCAGTATTTCATAATCCCTATCAGTGTGGATTTTGTCAGTAATTTCCATTTTGTGTTAGGTACTTCCGTGCACTCTGCGATAGTGCCACATAAATTGTATATCAAAATGGGTAGGAATTTAAATCCTCTGGAATTCTGTCATATTATTAATGCAGCATTTAAAGATCCTTATCTGTCGTCTTTATTTTCTAAAATACTAATATCAGTCCCATAAGGCCCTCTTGTTGACCTTTTAAACCCATTAACACCACTGAGGTCTGAAATAAAGATGTCTTATATTTCCTTGCAGTTTTATGAGATTTAGATTACAGTTTCTCCTTCTATTAAAGTTAATGAGCACCCAGGAGGCAGTGTAATCTGTTGGTGTGCAGTGTATTCTGCTTGGTTGTCTATTTATTGAGGTTTTATGTATGTATGCATGTATGTATTTATTTATTTACAACCCCAGCGACATCTTTTCACTCAAGGTTTAGATTGTGCTGTTTTTAGCACTGTAAGGGTCCTTGATGTGTCTCTAAAGATAGTAGCGATCACAGAGGGGAAAAAAAAAAAAGAAAGAAAAAAAAATAAAGTTACTGTCTTCCTGATTTGCCAGCTCACCAGACTTTTGTGGCCATGGAATGTGCATATCTCACAGGGTCTTTACATAATACTTAAAGCACTAATTTTTGTATTGGTGTCATGTCATTAACGTGAGCCCTCCCTTCTATAACAGAATTCTAAAAACTGCTGCTGCCTAAAGCTACCTGGTTTTTATTAGAAGTGACTAAAAATCCATTCTCTTCAGAGACCTTTCAGAGTAAAAATTTCAGAACCCAGAAAACTGAAGAAACCATTTCATGTATGGAGTTCCTAAAGTTTGAAGAGGAAGTCCTCTAACCATATATAGTTAACGCATTTAAGAAAAACAGTGGAATTTCATTGAGAGTTTATAAGTCTGTTTTAAAAAACTTGTTAAGTAGCGACAAAAACACAGGCAAATAAGACTAATGAACAGGGAAATTTTAAATTTTTCATAGACTGCAAATAATTATTGTTACAATTGTACATTAGAAGATAAATCTATCGGCCCATTAAAGTTGCTGTTGTTATCCAAAGAGATTTACAAACATGAAATGCATCTTCTTGTATAACAGAAATAATGGAGACCCATTCTGGCTTTTCTGAAAGTCTCTATGAAACTGAACAATGTTCATTAATAGCATTTTTGGCCTGCTTCCACAAGCTGAAGGATTTTGAACAAGGTTAATTCCTTTTTGCAAGTGTTACTTAGCCATTCTGAATTTCTAAATTTAGAAATTCTGTTACCGTGAGGGGTTGAAGCTTACCTGGCAGGTGAAGATATGGACTATCAGAGCAGAGATGTGGGACCTGGTTATGCAAGCATGTTAAACAGTAGTGGTTGTGATCTGGAGAGTATCTCTAGGAAGCTGTGTGATTTGGTAGCACCGAGAGTGATAGTCTAATTGTAGTCAAATTTTAAAAAGTCTTTTGGTGGACAGATTGTGTAAATAGCCAGCATCTAGTCTTCAGTGTAAAAGGTGGTCCATTTCCTGCCAAGCCATTTCTAACTTCTCTGTGAATGTCTCCAGCTTCTCTGTGTCTGCTATTCTCACACAGAAAGAAGAATGAGAAGAAAAAGCTTGTCATTTTTGAAAGACTATTCCACTTCTGAAGATGAATATAAAAGGAACATTCTAAGTGTCCTTTGTTGAGCAGAAAATAAAAAGGTAATGTCCAGCAAATAATGAAATGGTGGAGTGGTATTATTATGGTTGTGTTAGACACGGGAAGAAGTGTTGGTGCAGCTGCTAAATATAACAGCCACCTTCTCTTTAAGTTGGTTAAGGGAACAGTTAAAGGCACATGTGTTTAGAGATAGTTGAAAATACTGAAAGAAACCCTAAAGAACAAGTCTGTGTATAAAGCTGTTCAATACTGTGCTGGAACAGTTACTTAGTGGGCTGGAAGTTGGGTGCAGAAGTAAGGGAAAGGCTTTGACTGCAGCTGAGTGTCGGTATGTGTGTGAGAGAGGTCAGATGCTACAGGAGCACACAAGAAAGGAACAGGGAAAGATCTAGGTGCAGCAAAGAAGCAATTACACTGATCTTAAGAAAGAGCTGAGAGTTTTACCTAAAGCACTTGCTAAAAAGAGTCATGAAGCTGGGAGTGAGGAAACTGCCTCCTGCAGCTCAATTCCTGTTGTGTTCAAGGAAATTGGGCTTTAACATACAATTCTCTGTAGACTGCACCAGAGAAATTCTAGACTCCATCATCTGTTCTTCCTCTTGAGAAAAATGGTTATTAGAGCCTGAAGTTTTGATAGACTTATAGGTCAAAGGTGTAACACCATTTTGTTTTAATAATGGTTTACTTGTTGTAAAATTGATTAAGGATTTTTCTAGGTGGACACTGTCCCAGAACAGAGTTTTACATGTGCAAGATAAACAGAAGTTATAAAGAGGTATACAGTGTACAAGCAGAGTGAGCACTGCAGATTTTACAGCCTTTCTGACTGTCTGGAGTCTGTGCTTCCCTTCCTTTTCCTCACAACTTCTCCTTTGCTTTCCACCCCATTTTTTTTTCTGGGAGTCCATTCACTTACTGAGGATTACTACCTGGCTTCTGGTGTTAAGGAAACAGTCATCAGCTGTAAGTGCTGCATTCCAAGTCTGAATTTATGAAAATAATTGAACTGATATTTCTACTGATGCTGCACTTTTAATTATTTAATATATTTCCAACAGATTTATTAGCTTTTCTCAATATAAATAAAAATGAAAGGAAACCTCTTTTTTTTTTTTTAATAGAAACACATTTCAGATACGAAGAAAACTGTAAGTCCCTAGGTGGAGTGGTTCAGCCCCTCCTTACGTATGATCTCAAATGTTCAATGCTGTGGAGCTTGCTTGTTGCCAGTGTGGGAAGTAAACATAATTATGACTTTGCAGCTGCTTCTCCTAAAGAAAACAAGCAAGCCACGAGACTCACGTTTTATTGCAACTAGAAAGGAATATGCTCAAAGGGAATATACTTATGCCAGAAGGAAGAAGCCACAACCAAGGTAGTACTGTCCTATCAAGAGACTTCCAAGCATATTCACAAGTATGGCATAAAATTGTGTGGGGTGGGCGAGGAAACAAGAACACTAACATTTAGCAGCTGTTACCAGTGTAGACTAAGCTGGAAAAAGTGCTGTGGAAAGAGTTTCTACTCAGACACGTCTGCATTGGTGGTAATACAGGTAATAGTGGCCTTTGTACAACACTAGGTCAGTCATAGAATGCTCACTTAAATTAAAAAAAATAAAACCAAACAACCCAAGACGAAACAAAAGAAAAATCAGAACATCCCTCAGATCAAACACCCAAACAGAAACAAAAACACCTAAACCAAATATTTATTGAAGAAAGCTAAATTATTTTATTTTTTAAAAACTCAGCAACTTGTCTTCTACCCTTCTTCTTTTGCTCCCTGTTACTTGTTTCTGTTACCCATCTTCTGAATCACTGAGAACATGAGTTTACTTGATTATTTCTTATATAAAGTATCTTAGATGGCAGATTAATACTTTGCTGATGCAAAACTGTCAGCATGTCATTTTCTTATGTACCTACATGATGTACTGCAGTGAAGTATTGATACTGCATGTCAGAATGGTTGGGACAAAAAGTATGCCACTGTTATAGTTTGTGCTGAGAGACTTGGGAAGGCTCCTGGGGTGAATAAAGGCTTACCAGGCTGGTTTCAAGTAACCTGGATTAATCTTTACGTGAGCATATTTCACTGTCTTGTTTTGAAGCATGCAATGTATATAAATTCCTTATCCTTCCTGCTTTATATGCTTGTTGTTCAGCATAACTTCACTCAAAATACCCAGTCAGCTTTTGTGTAATTTGATGTCAAGAGATACATAGAAGTCAGAAAAAAATATGAAGAATATTAATTTGCATGAGTCATTCATAAAGTATGTATTTTATTATGTTTTGGAGCACTTACCAGAGGAATTCTAGGGACAAAGATGTATGTCTTCTGATGAAAATCCCTTATTATAGTCACCTGCAGTTCATACAGTGTTATCATTAAATACCATGAAACAAAACACGTACAGTACAACAATACGTTCTTTATTTGTAAAATGAGCCACATTGCTTCCATCCTACTTCCCACAGATCAGAACTTTAATAGGGATATAAATAAGAAACTTAACATATGTGACCTTCTGACCACAGGGTGTTAAATTCCAGGCACTATATTACTCTACCACTTTTTTCTTTTATCCAAATGTGTATTCACCATAGTTCTTTCGGAAATTGCGTGATTTAAAATTGATATTAGACTATGATATGAATTACATTCTGATACATGGAGAGGAAAATTGTGGAGAGTCAATCCTTACTAAGGATGTTGAAAGCCATTTCCATTTAACCTTGAAATGTAGTGGAAATGACATGATTGTATTTAGAAGCCATTTTATATTTGGGGAACATCTGCTACTGTACTAAAACTTTACCTTTTTCTGTCCAATACAATGTTTTTTGTTAATGATTTCTGAATCTTTAAATGTACAGTTCCATAAATGTATGACCGTTCTGAGTTGACTAATGAAATCTGGCAATGCAGATATTGTTTATTCTGGGCAAAGAGACAAAATAAACTTGCAGAAGGTTGTACTGTGATGTGGATCCGAATAGTTTTTTTGTAGGTTGGAAATGTTCAGAGATTTATTTAAAAAAATGTACCTTTACCTTGATGATATCTGCACTTAAAACAGGTAAACTCTTTCAAGAGAACTGTTTACTCTCCTCAGCTATTAGTAAAATAGTGATTGTATTCCATTTTTAACAAAACATTACTAAGAAAATGAACAAACAAAATACATTTGTGCTTCAGACCTAAAATCAAGATGTACTAAAAATACTTTAAAAGAAACAATTATCTGAGATTTCTATTTCCATTCTGCAAAGCTCTGAATCCCAGTGATTCAAGTTTATTGTGTTTGATGAGCTGTTTCTTGAATCTATAAATTTTTGGTGTTTCATCTAAACCTTCTCCAGACACAAAGTAGGCTTTCAAATTTCAAAAGGCTTTTCAATTTCAACACGATTATTGAGATCATCACAAAAGTACTAGCCACAAGAATCTAAAATATGCTTCAACTTCCCTATTCTGTGATTACTATTAAATAAACCTAAGACCAACAGAAAAACTCACTTGACATAGAAAATACCTTTCAGTCACTTTACTTGCAACTCTTAGATAGTCATGAAATCACATTTGCACAATTAAGAATACATTTTCTTTTGAGAACAAGCATAGTGTTTTCTGAGGTCCAGTCAGAACAGTGTATCACACTGCTTAACATATATTGACAACAGGAACCAGAAGAAACATTACTCTTATGTCTATGTTCTGTCTATGTGTGTAGGGAAAAGAAAGACCTAAGGACAGGTAATGAAGTGGAATAAATTGACTAAAAGGTACTGTTGTCAGCTTGGAGAGATGTGCAGAGCATAAAGGATTTACTATTATGTCTGCTTGTAAAATGAAAGCTTACATTAGGGCCCATGTTTTGGAATCAATATCATGAGGCTCAAAGTCTGCTTACCAGATGGCTTTTAATTCTCCTAATAATTGTGCCTGCAGTATATAAAGTGTGTGAAGAAAGACAAAACTGCAGGAACTGTTAGCATTAAGTACAATGGCTTATCAACAGATGTTCTAAGTGTTTACAGAACTGTCAGGAAAGATGTTTAGGGTTTTTATTGTTTCTCAAAATTGTTGGAGAAGCTGGATGGTGAAGCTCTCTTGTTTAAAGGTATGGCAAGAGACAGTGATTTGTATAACTTCTATAGGTTTTGTAAATTTTATAGATGTGTAAAGTAGGTATTCTTATAATTTTTATAACTTTTATAATTTAAATATATATATTTTTAATGTTGTAAAATAAATACTCATTGGCATTAGGTATACCTTGACAGGTTGGGAAGCAATGCTTCAAAATAGTTTTTGCCAGTTAAAGTTTATATCTCTATTTTGTATAAACACATCACTTTTTTGTCATATGAAGAAAGGGTATGTTTTTTGTTTATTGTTTTTTAAAAAATATTTTACATTTGAGTTGACTGAATTTTGTTGCGAAAATAATCTCAGTAGGCTACATATTATTGCTAGAGAACTCTACTGTCTTCACTGTACTTAGTATTTGAGAGAAGGGTGAAAGCTCACTCAGGATTTTCCTTTGTACTACAGTTTACTTTTGGGTGAAACTAGAAGTTACAGCATTCTGCTGCGTAGTAAGGTGGCTTAGAAGCATTCTTGATCTCAAGGGTATTGAGGGAGCAATCCAACTGAAAATGGATTCAAGCTTGTCTCTCATCTCCTATAAAGCAGAATGATGTTACGTCTCTTTGTGACATATCATGATCATTAGGAAGAAATGCATGAGAAGGTTGGGAAAGGCGTGTTTTTGTCAGTGTACTCTGGGCTTCAACTGTTGGAGTCAGGGTTGTCTCAGTCTTACACAGCCTGCTATCTAAATTTGTTCATATTATTTCTGTCCAATGGGATTCCCAAAGGTTTATTGGATGTTCTGTGGTTCAGTCCGTAATCTTAAAACTGTCTTTTTACTCCTGACCTATCCTGACATCAATCTGAAGAATCAAGAAGTAACCCCAATGAAATTGCTTAAAATAATATAACACTTTCATCTGTGAGAAAGGTTTTTGACATTATTCAGTGTTCCTCCAGAACACTGTATAGACACATTTTTTCCCTGTAGTATCAACAACTCCTTAGCTCCCAGTTTCTAAATATGGAGATTAATAGTTCAACTGAATCTGTTCTTTCTTTATCCTGAAGAGCAAGAGCTTGTCCTTCATTGTTGCTAATGCCAATGTTGGATCGTAGGGTAATATTTCTGTTGTGCTATTGCTAGGTTGACCTTCTTCTTTTTTTTTTTTTTTTTTAACATTAGCTATTCCGTGTCAGTTCCTCCTCTTGCTCCCAGCTTCATGCAGCAATCTCTGCTCTCCATATATGGACCGAACACTTCATACTGCTACATCATATTTTACAGAATACAAGTAGTCCAGCAATGTCAAGATGATAGTGTAATACAAACTCTTCTCTAAATATTTGCATAGCATTGAAGTGTAAATAACCACTTATCACTATTTTTATCCTGACATTTCCTAATGCAATTTTACTGCTATTAGTTCCTCTAAGTCTGTCCTATCACATCAAAAGCCTGCGGAGTTGTTTCCCTTACTCTAACCAATCATTTTATTTTTGGGAGGGGGTCTGAAGTTCGCCTCTAAGTTTAGTTTACTTAAAGTGAAAAAGAAATGAGGAAAAAATGATTGTCTTTAAGAAATTGGTGAAATGCTGAATTTTTGAAAAGAAATATTCATGTTAGTTAGTATTGCTAAATTCAACACATTAATAATTACTTGTGCAAAATTTCTTGATTTTATTAAATTCTTTGAATAGTCTTTTTTTTGGACGTTTCTCATCTACCGATGTATGCATTTAGTATTTGATGCCTCTTTGAAGCTCTTTTTTTTTTTTAAAAAAAAAAAAAGGTGACTTTATCTCTTGTCTGCTGAAGATGTTATTACTGATTGTTCTCTTGGCTGTCTTCACCTCTTTGCTATATGTGCTTGCCTCCAGCTATCCCCATGTTCTTAAGTTCTTTATCAATTTTTCTTATCTATTGAACAGCTGCTATATAAATAATTTATGGAGGCTTTCAGATCTTTGAGGATATAATCAATTATATATGAATAAACTGAATGTCTATTTCAATAAAGGTGGATTAATGATTTTATAAAGTTAAATGTTGGTGCAGATGTATGAGTATTTTCTGGAAATCATTGCCTTAATCAGATTTGGAAAATACTTTGAAATAGAAAATTATTCTTTACAACATTCTTTTAAAAAACATAGTAGAAATCACTTCAATTGTGTATCACTCCTTTACAGATATCTTGGCTTCTTTTGGTTACAAGATATTCATGAGCTGTTGACATTAGAAAAATATGAGTAGAAGTACTCTTAAGCAGTTTTTAGTCCTCATCTTTTGAGAGATAGTAAGAGATCATTAAATGTGATTACTTGTTTGCCTTGAAGATTCTTCTGTGGAGGAAAAATTCTGACCTGCTATCTCTGTTCTACCAAGGAATGCGTGTAATTGAGCTTCTGGGTAGATAAGAAGTACCTCTGATAGATATTTATCTTTCCAGACACTCCTCTTGGTAAGAAGTTTGGAACATTTTACTGTATTTCACTCTGCTAGTAAACATCTGTAATTTTGTTGCCTGAAAGCTGAACATCAACGGCGCATGCTGTCTGAACATTGGTTGAGAATTTAAATAATTATTCACTTGAAGAGATCAGTGTTCTACATTTGAGTCCTTTGGTTGTGTGCTCATGCAGTGCAGTCACACACTCAGCAGTGTGGGAGGGCTGGGCTAAGGGAGTGTTTTCATATCTCTTCTTCCGGGAATCTCTGTCCTCCATTGATGTTGAGGTTATGTGGTTATCAGTTTTACTTGGCACTTGCACATTACATCTGAACTCAAGGATCTCTTTTGGTTTCTCGTATATTATTGGAGTACATGAGCAGGTGTTAATTTTTATATAAAAACTCAAATCAATTTTTGATCAACCAGATTTTATTCCAACAAAATGTTTGCGCAGACATCTTAGATACGAAGGAACTAACAGGAGCTGCTGGCTTGCAAACACAGATTGGCAAAACCCAAAACCTGTGTGTTTTCAGTCTCATTATGCTTCTCAGTATGGTAGCTAGAAAGAGACTGAAGGTTCAGATCTGGTTGGAAATTACTAGCATTGACAAGTTAGGGTGAGGGAGAATCATAATTCTTATAGTAGCTATTAAATGTTGACATTCAGAAATTGGACGTGCTTGCAGTGGACAAAAGAAAACAGGCAGAACTGTTAATAAAGTAAGAAATCTAAATAATACTTTACTATTATCCTTAAAAGTTTAAAGAAAGCTAATGGTTTTTGAAAAAGAGGAGATGGTACATTGAGATCCAAGGGGGAGCAGAACTGAGCTATGCAGTGGGGAGATGAGGGCAGCCTTTGGAAGGGACAGAGAGGAGATGGGGCTTGACCCTGCATCACCTGGAAGTTGCAGCAATGCACAAGGACTTTACTGTCATAAGTGATTTGAGTTTTTACTAAGTGAGTGTCCTGAGTATTGTTTATGCTGGCTCCCTGATATTTCACTGCCAAGAAGTCAGCTGATGTATTTGAGCACAGATGAGAGTCACTTGAAGACGAATCCAGGTCTGGACACCTTGCAGAGAGCAGCACTTTAAGTCTGTGTTAGTAGCGGAACTGTTTTTTCTTTTTTTTTTTTACTGGATATTAGGTAGCTGCCTGTGATTGAAACTACCACAGACATCATTGATGTCTGAGTAGAACCAGTCCTGCCTGAAAATCAGAGCATGAATCAGTGATTTCTTGGCTCTTGACCAAGGGTGTGATAATGACCAAACTGGATAACAACCATCAGCTTCTGAATCATTAGGATTCCAATCTGCAAATGCTACCTGGGGGCTGGTGATTGAATAAAAAATAGTTCTTTGACTAAGAAAGGCTGGAATTAGGCAATGTCTAGTGTTCTGAAGGCACCGCATCTTGAAAACCGAAAAAGCAATTTGATCAGCTATCGGAGAATAAAATGCTGAACTTCTGTAACACAAAGGATATTAGAAGTGACTGTAAACAGATTTCTAATACTAGAGATTGCAACAACAAATTAATGCATAACAAAATACAGTTTGTGAGGAGAACGTAGGAAAACAGCAGCATTTTGGTGAGCTGCTTCTTGATCCCCTAACACATAATGCCAAGCATTGCTAGAATCTGGGCACAGCTTGTTTTAACCTACCCCTTAATTGTTCACTGAAATCAGAGATTAAATCAAACCTCTGGATTTCATTGCAAATTTTGATAATTTTTCAGAATTTCAAAGATGTTTTGGCCAAAATTAAATATAAGAATAAATTTAAGATCAATTAATAAACTGGAATTTAGAACTGAGCTTGTTTCTGTGCACTTGAATTATTACTAAGATCTCCCAAATTGTCTGCCCCAGTTTCTCAACTGAGAAATGGACAAGATAATGATTCTATCTTTTTCACACCTTGTTAAAATATTTATTTTACTCAAAACAGATCTAAGTAACCAGTTAAGAGAAAAGTACATGTTATGGAAAACTGAAAAGCTTGAATGAACTATGAACTGTAGCTGCTAAAATTTCCTTTTGACTTCTTTTTGTTTCTATCACAAGGGATTTCACAGGAAGGTATCAGTTTCCTACACATGATAATTAAGATTCATATGACTAACGACTTAAAATTCAGTTGAATGCTCATATAACCCTCTAGCAGTCCCCAAATCCTGGGTTATTAGTCTGAAACTGGCAAGTACAGAATAGTAGAGAGAAAACTGGGACAGATGTGTTCAATATTAATGCAAAAAGATACTGAGGAACTATACTGAAAAATAAAAATAAACTTTCTTTTCCTATGCACTGGAAGTACCTCAGGCAAAAAATGTTATTATAATACACAGTGAACTTAACTGAAATATAGATCTAAACCTTTAAACCTATTTTCCTGTTTTTAATGGTATAAAATATTCACTGTAGTCCATAAATTAGGTGATGATTGAAGATGGAGGCTATGAAATTTTGTACTATTTTTATATAAACAAGGAAAAAAAAACATTGTCTATTTTTTTGGTTTTTTTTTTTCAGTCTCTTCTCCTAAACGTCCACCAGGAGTAACTTTTATTTGCAGTATAAAGATAGATAGACACTTTCAAGACAAGACTGTCTAATATAAGTAATTCAAACATTTTAATTATCCTCATTTCTGTATTACTTCTTAATAGAGAAATGTAAGGAAAGGAGGCTGGTGTGTCCATTCCAACATGAACCGCACTACTTAGAGCATTAGAATGGTTTTATTCTTCGCTTAGAATTATTAAATAGCCAAAATTATAAATGCGTTTACCAGATTTTATTTATATTTGAAAACAATTGTTTTACATTAGTGAAATTGAAATCCTCTTCATTTCTTTCTCCATCTACTCCTAACATTTGGGTCTTTATGAAGTTGTGTTTTTTTTGTCTTTTTGTCTTGCTCTGCTGATTTACCTGCACAGAAAAAAAATAATTCAGTAACTTTGTGAAAGTAAATACTCAAAACAATTTCATGGCTTTTACCAGTGTGCTGTTTCTGGCTTCCATAATTACTAATTTTTCTGCTCTCTGTATTTTTTTTTTCCTTCTTCTACTCTTGGATGCTGTAGTTTTAAAATTTTTTCTGCTTCATATTATTCTCCTTGTGAAAAGCACAACCCCTAGCATTTTTTGGAATTTGAGCTGCATAGTGATTATAAAGCCATGCAAGGGAGTAAATTAATGTGGGAAAGAAGAGGAAATGTGATGTGAAAGCTAGATATTTAATTCAAACTATTTTCTTTGATTTCAATTCATAATTTTCAGTTTATAAAGTTTCCTATAAATAACTTTGAGGAATTCAAAAAAAGAATTCTCTCTGCTTTTACTTTTGATGTTGAGACAGAATACATTAATGCTACCCACAGAATTTTTTTTCCTATTGGTATTTCTAAATCCTGCCTTGGTTATTTGTTTTGAGTTCTACCCCCTCATCCATCTTCCAAGTTACATAGAGATCAAAGATGGCTGAAAAATTCACTTAAGCCTTTAATCTGAATTTCAATGATCGAGACTACGAACCTTTTTATGGAAGGCTCGGATGGTTCGATATTCTACAAATCTGTGTTATAAAAAGCTGGTTTCTCTTTGCTTACAACTTTTCATTGGATGATAACCAGTTCTCCTCTTTGTTGTTTCTTTCTTTCTTTCTTTCTTTCTTTCTTTCTTTCTTTCTTTCTTTCTTTCTTTCTTTCTTTCTTTCTTTCTTTGGCAATCTGGAACATCTAAAATATTCTGTTTTAGTATGTCCAGGAAAAATTGTAACAAAACAAACCAAAAACAAAAAAACAAACAAACCACCAGACCTGTAAATGAAATAATTCTGAGGATGAGTTTCTAAAAAATACAAGTTAGAAGACTATGTTCTTTGTTGAATAAATGCATATGGTAAGGGCTTTGAATCAAGTCAGGACTAAGAGAAAATGATCTGCAGTCCTCTGCTTGAACACATGTTTAGATGAGATTGTTCGAAAAAAAAAGAAAAAGGAAGAAAGGAAAACCAGATTTAAGGGCTTTATTAGACCTCAAAGTGGGAAGCAGATGTAAAGTTTAAGAGTAGTAATACTATAAGTTCTCATGTAACTGCTCAGAAACAGACATGTAATGTAAGACAAACAGGCATCTTTGAAATTAAATGCCATTATGATTTCGGTGTTGCCACAAAATCAATATCCTAGCCTAATTCACCAATGCCACAGCAAAGAAAACAGAAAGAAATAACAAAAATCTGTTCATGAGGTCGACATGTCAAACAAACTTTTTGTACTATACGATTTTATGTTCAGCGGCTTACTGAACAGCGGCTTTCTTTTATCTTTTGAAGTCTGCACTAGGTCCCGAGAGAAGTGAAACACCTAATACATGAAGCCCCTATATCAGCATGTGTCTTTAAGGAAATGCAGAATGAAATTTTAACAATGGATTATTATATACATTTTTCTAGTGCAGATTCTCTCTTATTAATTTCAAAAGATGAAACTGTGGTGACCTCTTAAACTCAGTTCTATACCTTTTTGAAGGAGGAGAAATTTTGATTTCAAGTCAGTCAACATCTTGTTTCCTTTTGGGATAAAGGCACTTCTAAGAGGAACCATCTTCTTTGTCTTGTTTATATACATTACAGTGAGAGAATTCAGTTATGAGCACGTATGCACAGTGTGTGGGTCATTTACCAGGTATTTATAATGGCACTGCTACAGAAGGTGTTTCTTCATATAATTAGAAAAGTTAAGAATTCATTTACAGATAGGATGACCATTCTGGTAAACACACAAGTGCTCAGTTACAGAATATCCATAATAGTCTGTTTACTACAGGGTCTTAAATAGTCTTCACAATAAAAATAGTTTTTTAGTTAGTGCTGGACAAATCTAAATTGTAATTTTAGGGCTAGTTTATCTATCAAAAATTGACTGCACATAGTTCCTTAGCAACTTATAATCCCAGAGGTTTGAGAAGTAGCTATTACAAGATTGCCATTGTGCAACTTTCTAAAAGTGTGTGATTTGCTTACAATTTTCTGCTCTCAGTTTCACTACAGGAAATAGTTTGAGTCCAAACTCTGAAACAAAAATCATTAGACCTACACACTGGTCTGTGCAGAACAGAAGCTGCTTCTTGAAATACATCTATACAGAGTGATGCTGTGTTAGATAGAGATGGCAGTTACTATCTCTCTTTCCGTTGAACACCACAGTAATCTAGATGTACCACTTATAATAAGCCTGTGTGAGCATCTTTACATGGCAGTGCATTGTGCATACAATTGTCTATTGTCAGGAATTCTATTTGACACTCTCAGCCAAGTGATGCTGCTTTTACTTCTCTGAAATCCTGTACTGGATGTTGATTATGAATGCTGATAAATGAGTACTTAGTATCCCTACAAAAATGACATCAACAAGTGCTTAGAGGTGCAATATTGGTAATTGTGACAGTGGTTGATTAAAATATAGGGTATAATATAGGGTATTCTTCAGTTACATATTTATAAATGAAAAGGAAATTTATAACCCTTATATTTAAAGGCCTCACCTGACAGCTGCTAACGTTGGTAAAAGTTTTCCTGTTTATTTCAGTAATAAATTGGTGTATGGATTGCATTTCAGAGGTTGAATAAAAGATGTGGCAAGGTTCAGCAAGGATTAGAAAAATGTAGTTAATTAGAAATTAAACTGTTAGTACAGAATGAAAAAAGAAGCAAATTGTTGCTGGAGTATTCATGATGATGACTTTCCCAAGTTAAGACAAAGAACATTGTGGAAAAGGTTATCCATAAATACATCCAATCGTCGGGGAGACATTTCTGGATGATCTGTGTCATGCAATACATTAGTATAAAAAATTGGATGAAAGGAAACCTACCTTAGAAAAGAAACAGAAAATACCATGTGCTACTGCTTCTAGGAGACACCAATTTTCTGCATATATGTAAGGTAATGAGTATGTTTTGTATTATTTATTTCTGACTGGGAATGTTTTGGAGGTTGAAGGCCAGCATGCATGAGTAAATCAGATAAAACTAGACATATTCCATTGTTTTCTTCTTCTGAAGCATATGAATGACAGAGGTACAGGGTTTAGGATATTATAAAAGCAGTTACACATAATCCCTGACTAAAGAGATAGAAACACAATCAGTTACTCTTCAAGTTCTAAAAAGGAACAGAGAGAACTTCAGCAACTCAACAATAATAGGAAGGTGATTTGACAAGTCACAGTTAGAAACACAAAGATCATTCCCATAACATTTGAGAAAATGAAACCTACTCAGTACTCCTTCATTACTGTGCATGCACCCTCAATTAAAGCAGTGCCCCTGATAGCAGGCAGTATAATCTGCATTTTATTTCACTCATGAGCAAAATAACAAGTTACTCAGGCCTGCGGCACTCATGAGTGATATGGGCCGTGTAATATTCTCTCCATTGAGTTTCCTATTATTAAGCTTGAAATAAGGAGTTCAGAATTAACTGTGACAATGATTTTATCTAGTGTTGGCATCACCATTAGCTTTTGCAGTTTACTGCTAATAAAACTTTAAATTTGCTATTACTTGTGATAACCTTTTTTGCCACCTTAGCTGTAGAAATTAGACAAAGAACCCTGCCAAAATGTAGCTAATGATATTTTCTAGATGTGTGGTAGAATTAACTAGAAATAGTGGTTGTTATTTATAAAGTGTTAATATAATAAAGAGCAATATTTCAGGTTTCATTTGAATAATTTTGAAACGTACTTCTTTTAACAGGCATCAGTGTTTCATGGTTCACATATTTAGCTGACCAACATTAAGTGCAGTGTGTCAAATGGATAAGCACTCTTTCTGCAGCTGACAGTTTGTTTTAAAAAACAGACGTACAAGAGGTTACAGATAATTTCATATTTCTGAAGTACTGACAGGGTCTCCTACTAGAACTGAGGTTAATGAGGAGAAATCCTGAAAAAGTTTCAGATCCTAGAAATATCACCCAGAAAAAATTTTGGAAAGTGCGATCCTGATCTTTCCTACACTGAAATCAAGAATTGCACTCAAGTACTGCTATATTAGTTGTGGAACAGAAATCTCAGCTCAAAAATCCACTTTATTAACCTGTACAATACTGGTTTATCCTTTTGGCATCTTTTCTGAGCTATTGGCTTTCAAGCTTCCCAGGTGCAATTTGCATTGATTTCACTGAGGCAGTGGTTTCAGCTTGTCTATTTTTCTTACATTACACCATCCAGAAATATAGATTGTTAATTACCAGTGAAAATCACAAAATAATTAGGTATAGGTGTATCAATGAGGAGGCAGGAATTCTGTATGTCTACAGCACTAGCCATGTCCCAATAGGATACAGAGAAAGCATGAAGCCATGATGAAGCTGTGCAAAATAACCAGCATGGCTGATCGTATGTCAGATACTTCTTTTCATGTGATTTTCACAGCTTGGAATATTGACGTTAATCTATATGCATGTGTATTTCCCACTTTAAAAATAAGACATCATTTCTAAATAATGGTTAACGCAGTTATGCAGGATATGAGTCCGTGTTCACATCTGAAGCTTTTTGTGTCTGGAAACTGAGCCAGCTTTCAGACTACTGTTCTAAAGAGATGTCCTCTAAGTAGAAAAATAGGATTAAAGACTGATTGGATAGGAAAGAATCGAAAATATCATAGTTCTGTAGCCTAGGGATGTGACAGTCACCAGAAACTGGGAAAATTCATGTTTCAGTTGCTGCCCCATGGTCTATTCATGCGTCCCATATGACTGCTGATGAACATACATAATTTCTGGAGCGTGGACTGGTAGCTAGTATCTCAGCTTCCAGAGCAAAACATATTAACCAATCTAACTACAAGAAGTCTGTGCTCTTTCTTGTTACCTTTCAGACATAAGTGCTCTTTAGTTCTTCATTTTGCACATGGAATAACTTCTGGAAGGGGTAACTCATTTCCTTTTCCTCTCTCAATTCCTTCCCTCCACAATTGGCAAGCTCTGCAGGGAGATGGGTGAAAGCAGTATGAATTTCATGAAGGACTGATATTAATGGAGTCACAGTTTTCCAGGTCTTCAGCATCAGCTAGATGTGCATCTTTTTGATCATCAAGTGGCATTAGAAAATAAGAAAATAAAAACAGAGAATTATCAAGAAAGCAAGAAGAAGAGAGATCTTACTTATGCTCACCATGTACCTGCAGTTCTAATTTTGTTTGCTTATTTTCTCTTCCCCCACTGTCTCACCATTACTACATAGGAACCAGGCACTAATGGACCATGTGAATAGCAAAGAGAAGTTAATTTAATGGAAGTTAGAACTGAAGCATGATTGAATGAGTTGAGAAGGAGAAATCAGGTGACTGCATGAAATCTTTTAGAAAGAGAAGAGCGAGAGATCTGTGGAAGGGATAAACAACATTAGGCTGAGATGTTCTTTCTTTCTTCATTTATTATTTTTCAAATTGTAATCTAGGTTCTGGCTACCACGACAGTTCAAGAGAGAAAATTATGGCTGGATGACCAAAACAAAATTTATGTCGAAGAAATAATTTTTAAGTAATATCTATTCTTTTTTCATGTTTTCTCGTTTTTGGAATGTCTGTATGAACCTTTCTCCTGTAAGCCTTAGTCTCCCCATTGGGATTTTGCAGTTAGTATAAAGCTTGCTTCGTTAATAGCAGCCCAACTTACCCGGATGATACTACCTTCTCATCAGACTGCTTGGTCAGTAAGGATATTATTTTGATAATGATGCACTACATATCTTACAAATAGACAGTTTCAGTTCTTTGAGCAGCATTACAGTTTTGGTCTGGTTTTTTTTTATTATTTTTTTTCCTCCTACATTTTAAATTAGATTTTTATTTTAATTAATTTAACTATCTTACTTAATAACATTGCAGTGTGGAGACATAGGTTCATTACCTTGATGCATCTTCTGAGAGAAATCCCAACAGTGAGGATGACAATGAAGGGAGTAATATATTATTTTACAAAAGGTCATTCTGATGGTGCTTTCCTCAGCACTGCTGTCAAGAAGTCAGCGCTCCCAGCAATATGCTGATAGCACGTGGGTGTAGATGTTGATAGATAGGATTGGATGCTTATTCAGATTCCTGAAGCAGGAGAGAAATATTTATAATTGGTGGGGCACCAGCTCTAGTCTTGAAGCTCTTTTAACACTAGTTCTTGTAATAGCATGTTGAATATATTGTGAAGCATTTCAAACTGACACAAGGCAATGCACTCATCTCGAACTTCCATGTTTGAGGAATTTCTTAATTTCCTTCTGAAAATGCTGAAGTTGTTCTTGCACATGATGTCTGACAAAGTTCTAAACAGAGGATAAAAATCCCTGTCCCTAGGTGGTTCAAATGTTAAAAATATGTATTTCTCTGCCTGCTGCTTCCTCCCTAGTGGAGAAGAATGACGGTAGGAGAGAGAGGGTGACATTAACGTTATTTTATCACCAAAATTATGGTTTTCAACATATTTTTTCTACATATCTTGATATGTTATTGAAGTTCTTTTTTTTAGACCCCATTCCTGAAAAGACTGTTCTTTTAGACGTGGCAAGAGAAGCCATGATAATTGTGTCTTCACCTGTGTTTGATCTTTCAGGGTGTATCAGATGATGTCCAGTAACTTCTGCAAAATACATTTTGACCATTATGAGATTTATCTTACTACCACTACAGATTACGTGGTGGTCCTGCCTGTGGGATTAACTACAGTTTCTGCAAATATATTCTGATCTGATATGCTGCAACCATGGTTTCATCTCCTTCATTGTTTCACCTGCAGAAATGATGTCTTTACCTTTTACTTAAAATGTTTGTTTAACTTATCTTCATCCCCATACAAAGATGAATTCTTATAACATTATACTACCTTCTTCTCTTCCTTCCTACCTTCTCATTTTTGCTTTTCTGGTTTACTTTTCAACTTTGAGTCAACACAAAGAGGAAAGCAGTAGAGGAGGAGGCAAGTGTGGTTTGCTGATGTCTTCAGCACGCAAAGAGGCTTCTATGGAGGGAGACCACTGCATTGCCTGTTGACCACTGCAGCTTTTGCTTTCAACTTTTTTTCCTCTTATTGATCTAGGGCAGTCTCTAGCTGGGCCAACCTGTCTGCTGTCTATATTGTCTTTCTCAAGTTAAATGGTGCTATGTTAGCTGTCTCATCTTCTTGTGTAGGTTTTATCAAGAGCAATTAAATTTTGTTGTATAAGTGGAAAGGAAATGAAGAGGAATAATATGAAAAAGCTTGTCACAGTGCAACATTTGTTTTGGTGAAGTTAAAGTAGCCATAGATATATGGTTGCTTTGAGGTAAGGATAGAAACCATTGCTTTTAGTGCAACTTAATTATATTAATTGATTTGACAGTTTGAGAGAAAGGGGTTTTTGAATGGATGTGTGTTGGCTGGGGAGAATTCCTGTTGATTTGAGACCCTAACTGCTGTTTAGCACAAGTGGAGTCAGATCAGTAGGATGTACAGTAAGAAGGTTGTAATGGGCCATAAAACTAATGTCTTTATTGAGTTCATGATTTTTAGTGTCCATTAGTTACTGAGTTCCTGAGTTAGCTCTAGAAAGTATTTTGTAAATCTTCTGTATAGCTGAAGGATGAAAGGCCATTGGGGAGTGGCTGTTTGGTGCAAATAGTTTCTTGCTCTTAGCTTTTAATTAGATTTATTAGATTTTTATTGATAGTATGAATTCACTTTGACACAAAATATCTGAATTGTTTTTTAAATGATTGCCATGAGGAAGCTGTCCTCCATACAGAGTTCAGAAGATGTTAAAATAACATCCAATACTGTAATCATCACAGTGTGTCTTAAAAATGTATAAACACACAAATTAATCCAGGAGGCTTTTGATGTGAGCATATACTTTTTCATCTTACTATCAGATACTGAACTTGCTGTAACAGCTAAAGCCTCACAGTTATTCAATGACTACATGCTATTAGAAAAATAAAAGTTTTGGAGTACTCCATAGAAATAAGTTTTAAGGAAAGTTAATAGATTTTCTTTGGACTTTTCATCAGATTTAAAAATGGAGAGAGAAACTTTCAAGTGAAGTGCCGTCAGACTAGTATTGGCAGTTGGTGCTACAGCTGTGCCACTGACAGGTCTGCTCTGCCCTGATGGCTTGTGCCCTTGTCTTTCTTTGTCACCTACTTGTCTGAGCTGAGGAACCTTGCTAAAAGTGACGGAAAACTATTTACATGTCTGTGAGAATGTTTTCCAACTCAGTTGTTGAGTTTCGGTTTCTATGAGCATCTGTTAATGGTATGCTGTAGTGGCCATTCTGGCAAGTGAAAGTGAGAGTGCAGGGTTTGGATGGTTATGAGTGACTAAGTCATCAGAAAAAGAAGAGCTATACAAATATTAGGCTGTGAAGACCTGAAGAAGCTTAAAAGATAGTCCTATACCATTGCTAGCAGGAACTGAAGGAAAATCTCATACTTCTTTTTTTAAACCTTAAAACACAATTTGTTGTTAACTGTGGTTCTGTACAGCTTCAAGAGGAATTGCACACTTTAACTCCCCAGAAGCTTTTAGCTTGTACTTTAAGGTTCACAAGGCAAAAAGTGCTGGCAGACCGACCACAATGAGCAATCCTTCAAGAAGTACCAGGAGAAATTGTTCTCAAACATTTTATCATGTGAAAAGCCAGATTTCCTCTCAGGGAGAACAGGCATTCCATTAGTTCTGAAATACAACCATCTCAGTTATTGCAACAAATCAGGGGTCTGGCAGTATGCACACAAAACTCAAGCTTGTGTATAGAGTCTCAGCCTTTGGGGTAATTGTAGTTCATGTAAACACCTAACGTAGTGCTCAAGTGCTGTCATGGTATGAGATGTTACTCTGCTGGTTAATGACACTCACAGTGTGTTTTTTCTTTAAAAAAGAAGAAAAGAAAAGAAAAGAAAAGAAAAGAAAAGAAAAGAAAAGAAAAGAAAAGAAAAGAAAAGAAAAGAAAAGAAAAGAAAAGAAAAGAAAAGAAAAGAAAAGAAAAGAAAAGAAAAGAAAAGAAAAGAAAAGTAAAGAAAAGAAAAGAAAAAGAAACAACGGAAAAAAAGGAAAAAATGAAGTATAGTTAAATACAACAATTAAGTTTTATGGGAGTGAAAGACTGGTTGAAACTGTAATGCAACAAATCAGGTTATATTTTCTTGGCTCTTTAAATAACCTGAAATGAGAATCTTGAATGACAGAGTTTGAACTGGGCAGCTCACAATTTCAGAGTCTCATTTCATTAGTGTCTCTGTTCTACACAGAGAATCTTCAGAGACTTTCTGTGGAGAGACAGAGACAGGCAGGGTCTTCTGACATGTGCAGACATTTCACAATGAGTAGCAGCTGGGTTATGTCCTGCCTGTTTTTAAAAAGAGAGGGAAAACTAACTATTCCAAATAAGTAGGATGCATCGAAAGTTGTGCCTCCTATTTATTTCCATGGAAACTACAAAAGATACAAAGAGCAATACAGATATTGTTATAGAAATAACACTGTTTGGTAGGGCGAGTTCTCAGCTACAAGACACTGTTTTTTCAACATATCACCACCATTAGGCAATTTGTGAGGATGAGTTGATCAAAACGCTTTTCATTTTGTGATGTGACAGCTATGTGTGGCTGTCTGGAACATGACTTCTGTGTTGCTGTTGCCACTGCTGAAACATGCCACCCATTGCCTCACAGTGCTCACATCCTCTATTTGGTCTCCATAAACGTTCAGCAAGCACTGATGAATGCTAGTGAGTACCATTTTTTGCACATGGAAGTACTGAATGACACTCCTTCGCTTCATACATATTTCCATGTCAGATGCCATTTTGTCAGACTTCCCCTCTGCTGCTGTCTGTCATACAGCAACAAAACATAATGGAATATTACTCCCTGTTCATTGCAAGGAAGTTGGACTAGATAACCTTTAA
>VXAB01010755.1:151600-192700 GCA_013399175.1 Odontophorus gujanensis | reverse complement strand
AGAAAAGAAAAGAAAAGAAAAGAAAAGAAAAGAAAAGAAAAGAAAAGAAAAGAAAAGAAAAAGAAACAACGGAAAAAAAGGAAAAAATGAAGTATAGTTAAATACAACAATTAAGTTTTATGGGAGTGAAAGACTGGTTGAAACTGTAATGCAACAAATCAGGTTATATTTTCTTGGCTCTTTAAATAACCTGAAATGAGAATCTTGAATGACAGAGTTTGAACTGGGCAGCTCACAATTTCAGAGTCTCATTTCATTAGTGTCTCTGTTCTACACAGAGAATCTTCAGAGACTTTCTGTGGAGAGACAGAGACAGGCAGGGTCTTCTGACATGTGCAGACATTTCACAATGAGTAGCAGCTGGGTTATGTCCTGCCTGTTTTTAAAAAGAGAGGGAAAACTAACTATTCCAAATAAGTAGGATGCATCGAAAGTTGTGCCTCCTATTTATTTCCATGGAAACTACAAAAGATACAAAGAGCAATACAGATATTGTTATAGAAATAACACTGTTTGGTAGGGCGAGTTCTCAGCTACAAGACACTGTTTTTTCAACATATCACCACCATTAGGCAATTTGTGAGGATGAGTTGATCAAAACGCTTTTCATTTTGTGATGTGACAGCTATGTGTGGCTGTCTGGAACATGACTTCTGTGTTGCTGTTGCCACTGCTGAAACATGCCACCCATTGCCTCACAGTGCTCACATCCTCTATTTGGTCTCCATAAACGTTCAGCAAGCACTGATGAATGCTAGTGAGTACCATTTTTTGCACATGGAAGTACTGAATGACACTCCTTCGCTTCATACATATTTCCATGTCAGATGCCATTTTGTCAGACTTCCCCTCTGCTGCTGTCTGTCATACAGCAACAAAACATAATGGAATATTACTCCCTGTTCATTGCAAGGAAGTTGGACTAGATAACCTTTAAAGGTCCCTTCCAACTCTAAGGATTCTATGATTCTATGATGCTGGGGGGAAGGTTCATGCTCTACTGCCATCCTTAGTGGGTAGGGATGGTGATAGGAGGATGGTTGGACTAGATGATCTTGTATGTCCTTTCCAACCTTATGTATCTATGAATCCTACCAACATTTGCTTCTGACATTGCAGACTGACACTATAAAGTAGGAGACTTTACTTTTGGAGCAGATATTGTAGATGTCATAGATGTATGGAAGCATAATGCCACAGGGCAGGGAGTTTGCATTTATATTCATTAAGAAAGACCCTTGGCCGTAGCCATGGAAAACCTTAAAGTCATGGTTTAGGAACACAGGAAAAGTGCTTTAGATAGGCTTCAGGAGCATGTTATGTTCTGTCAGCACAGAGTACAAGAAAACAATATTATTATGTTCATAATAACAGGATCTTCATAACATATTTTCCTCTTCATATTGCTGCTAGGTTTATAGTATTATATGCTATCAGAACAAGCAGTGGTTCTGTGTTTAAAATATAGATTTTGTTGTGTAATGACTTACCACTAAATCCTAATGCATTTTTGTTTTGTTTTGTTTCATTTCATTTTGTGGCTCATTTCTTGCTCTGCGCTACCAAAGATCTTCAACTCTCAGCTTTCTTTCTGAGTCACAAATGAATTTTTAAAATAAGCACTTGTACTGTGAACCATAAGGCAAAAATACAGAGATGGAGTCAAAAGAAGAAGGTAAATTACTTTTAGTGTTCTGCAAAGAAACTTTCACTTGGCTTTTCCTGTTGTTCTGAAACTGTGAAAATCAATATAGAAACATATATTCTGAAGGCAGGTCATCTGTGCACTGGATGCTTGTAACAGTGAGCTTTGAAGGGGATACTTAAGCCCTACCTACAGCTCTTTGCACTAAGTGTCCCCATGAAATAATGTTTTAGCTGTGGCTATCCATCTCGGTGGCTATTATTTTTCGCTGTTTCAGACTCCTATCTTTTATTATGGATTTACTGATAAATCAATATGACACAAGCAAGATAAAAGTCAGTTAGCTATACTTGTCTATTATAAGCTTGAAACCTCAGAAAGCCTTTTCAGGATAGAAGGGATCTGTCATCCTCCAGAAGACCCACAAATGCTACTTCCCTGTTGTGTAAACCTGAAGTTGGCTTTTAGCTTCTCTCTAATCAACCCATTCCTGAATATCTTTATTTTGTAATACTTTTAGCCATTCAACGTCACTGAACTGAGGAAAACAGACTTGAAAAGGGAGAACAGAGCTTATTTGCCAAGAGAAAGAAGCAGTAGATGGGAGTGCTGACAATGTTCCATATCATAACACAAGAAAATCTCAGTATATGTGTTCTATTATAAACTGCATTATAAGCCAGGGTAAAACTTGCCAGTTTTATACTGATGCATGAATAAAAAGAGATTCATGGGTTTGTGAGGAGATTTCACAACTTGTGAGGATGGGTGGAAATTACCACAATAAAATCTCTATTAAAAGAGTGCCAAGCAGAAAAAGAAAATAACCTGGCCCCACTTTCTGATCTGGACAGGAGAGCAGAAGCACAGACAGAAGCAGATCACTGTCAGCACCACAGGCTACAAAATCATCTTGGAGGTTGTTAGGCTGCTCGAAGCTGGCAGCAGATAGAAAAAATTATTAACAGGGAATACATACACACAAATATGATAAAGCTGTGCTAATATGCATGCTACTGGCCCTCACTGAACAAAGTTTTCATGCTTTCACAGGTTTATCAACAGATTTTAATTTGGATTTCTCCTATGTTTTGCATTTCACTTTGTGAAAAGAAAGAAGTCATAGAAAGTACTAGATCTTTCTGTACTTTATTTTAATTTTTATATCTTTTGTGTTTGTTCTTAATAGTTTCTTTTTTAGTCAGTGCTTTGAAAAGAAAAAATGACTGAGGTCCTGAAATAACATGTCCAAGTTTCCTTTATCTCTATCAAACCTATTTTAAATTACTGGCACTGTAAGTTCAACAGGAGTGGTAATAACAATGTTCAAGTCCTATCCCGGAAGGACTTTCAGAAGTATTTCATTTCTAAGTCCTTATAGATGTGTTAATTGCTCTGTCCTGAAGATTATCTACAGCTGAAATTAAAGGTAAATTTATATGCATAGAGGGTGGCTAGGTGTAACTCTTCAAAGAAGCTCATGGAGCCTGCTTTCACAGAATGAACATATTTTAGTGGATGTTAGTTGCTGCCATTGTTTTTTAACATGCCTGGATCTTTGTGTCATTGTTCTTGTTTTTTAAGTAAAATGGAAGATCTCCTAATTTATTTTTTTTATTGATTATCAAAGTCATATTTTTGATGAGACCCTTAGTGCAGAATTGTAGAGGCAAATTACTCTACTGGAAAAATACATGAGTTGGGTGGTCTGCAAAGATGGTATTAATTTCCAACTTTGAGCTCAGTCTCTGTGATATTTCTGAATATTCTGTAATTTCTGAATGTACTGTCATACATATTGAGATATAGGTTAATATAGGTAAATATGCAGACAAGTAGTAATTACTTGAGTAAGAAGAGTGAGCAATGGAAGTGATAGAACACTAGACTTTTTTTTTTTTTCAGGGATATACAATACATGTTCTAAAAGGTTCACATAATCTAAGTGAAAGCATCAGCATCTTTTTTGTATTCAGGTCCTTGTATTAATAGTAATTTGAGCTGCATCTTTTTCTTTAAGGAAAAATAAAACTTTTTGTCTGAATATTTTTAAGATGACAAAAGACTAGTGGCAGCGTTTGAAAATTCCAGTGGTGTTGTAATGAGATTTCACATAAACATTAGATCGAGCAACCTCAAGCAGCCTGTGAATTATTCTGGAAGTTTTTAAAAGTGGGATATATGACATTATTTAAGTATTTATAAATGTCACCTCATCTGTTATAAGGGAATCTAATAGACTGTTTTGCAGACATTTCAGCTCTAAAAAGCAATTGCTTCTCTAATTTATTTCCATAAAATGGACAAAAGTGGAAGCAGACGTACAATGGGTCAATACCAGTGAAAGGCCTCTCTGCAGACAAAAGATTCACAGTCCATTAGGTTTCAGGTCTGCCTTGATATGGATTCCTCTGATATATTACTATTATATCCTATTTTTGTTGACTCAGTTACTATGTCAGCAAAACCAAACATTTTGGCTTGTGTCCCAGCATCAAGCTGTCTATTGAGGATATGTATTTGCCTCCACCACCATGACAGTAATGAGAAACTGGCGTTAGTTTGATTTGCATAATTGTATGGTTCTAACTTGGACTCTTATGTCAGTAGGAGACAACTTACTGTTATGATGCTCAGTGCACAGTATTCATTTTGTGCAATCAGCATTTATTTATGCAAATTTCATTATTACAAAGGGTCATTTTCCAACCTTTTACCATGAAATCACTTCCTCTACCTATGAATACTAAGAAAACACCGTAAGAGTGCAGCCAGGTGTATTTTTCTTTCACATTCTCTGGCCAAGATACTGCAGAGAGTTTGTTGCATGTGTGCATATGTTTTTAAAATGACATTTTATGAAAGATTGATAGCTATGATGACAAAACTAAAATTTGATTGACCACATGCGATTATTTTAGACAAATGTTGTCAAAAGGACACAGAAAACCCAAAACAAAACCAATCCACTGTCTCACTAGTTCTGAGAATTTCTTTAAGAATAATTTATAGACTAAAAAAAATATTTTGTGTTCCCCAGATGATCAGTGGAATGTTTTCTGTGATAAGAAGCAGAACCCTTTAATTTATTCATGTGAGAGATAAAAAGACAGAATAACAAACTAAGATGTCCCACTTGTAGCAGAAACCTGAAATAGCAATAAATGCTGAAAAAGCTTATCAGGATATCAGGATCATTTGGATCTTAAGGATTCAAGAACTAAACTTCAAGACTCTCTTGACAAAAATGTTTCCAAGGTCACATTGTTTATCTTACCACTAGTGGTAGAGGGCCCTCCTAAGGTTTAGTTTGCAAGTATCTGTAATGACACCAGAAATTGCACTTTTCCCTAGACAATCACTTCTAAGTTTAAAAAGAGTTAGAATATGTCAGTGCTTAAAAGGTATCAGGAAATTACACAGAACAGGTAATCTGGGGGCTAGCTGACTCTGACAGAGCGATGAGTACTTAACAGACTGTGTCTTGACAAGAGGCACAGACTGTGCACCGGACTTACTACCATGCAAACTGTTGCTGAAAGGAAAAGAATGAAAAGCTAAATATGGCTTTACCTTTTATCTTCAGAGAAATAATGAATAGGAATCCTAGAATTCCAAGCAGAAAATAAATGGCTGTACCTTAACAGCAGTTATTCTGAAGTCGTATTATAGGTATATAGAAAACAAACCCAACAGGTGGGACACATTTACAAGAAGTGATTGAGTTTTTAATGGCTCTTTTATGCCAGAAAAATCTATAAATCAGGTACTGTACCACACAAGAAAATAAGTACATTTTGAAAGGATATAGTTTAAATCTGTTTATATGCTTACTAAAAAAGAAGCATACTAATGCATATAAATGTTTATAAATTTTATCCACACACGTGATAACTAGTTCCTAAGTATTTATACAGTTCTTGGTTGATTTTCAAATATAATCTTCTGTCCCAACATATACTGTTCTGTATTTCATGAGTGGAAAGGATTTTAAACAAAACTCAGTTGGACAGCCAATACTGCTTGATCCTCAAATAGTAATGAAGCAATTTATGCGCTGTGTTTAGTAAGAATCTTTGTATCACTTACCCACAATTAGCTGACATGCTAGGTTAAGGTTAAAAACAATATAGCTAAGACTTTCTGTTTTTTCTCTGATATTTCTTTTTGTGATCATGAGCTAATTCAGAAAGGAGTATGGGACATGAACTGAAAGAATCATAATGAAACTAAATTCAAGAGCAGAATGAGAAATGGAAGGAGCCTCAAAAGATACAGAAAAAACATACCATGGAAGGAAAGTGAAGAAAAAAGTTAACAAAAAATTCTGCAAAAGGCAAACAGTCTCAATGAGGCAGAAAAACAGAAAAAATGAATTTCAAAATAATAGTCAGTGAACATGGAAGAAAAGACCAAAATTCCCAATTACCAAGAGTAAAAGAGGGCCAAACAACATGGACCTATTGGATGCATATAAAAGACAGAAATACACATAGTGGAATTAAAGCAGATTCTCATCTACAATATTTGCAGGGTGTTTATGCCTGCCGAAGTACAGGAGATGTAACCCTGAACTAGCAACAAGATGAACTCTAAGTACAATGAGTGGATGATAAAGAATGGAAAATGTACTTATTACACTTATTTGTGAACAGAGAAACATCAGGAGTGCAGAATACTTTTGGGAAATTATTTGGAGAACCTGGGACATGGAAAGAAATGCTCTCGTGAGGGATATTTGCAGGATTTGAGAAATGCCAAGTGAGTAGCTGAAGGGCAGAGGTAGGAAAAATTGTCAATAGCAGCCTGAAGAGCTAACAGTTGCATCTGGAAGAAATGAAGGGCAGATTTTTCTCTAAAACTTCACTTTGAAAATAGCTTTCTTCAAACAGAACAAAAGCTCTAACAACAGTATTCTTTCTAATTTCACTTTTATGTTACAAAACTGCTTTAAGTAACAAACAAGAACTTCCTCCCTTTGTTAATTAGTTGGATGTATCATATGCAAAACCATTCCTTATGGATGCTTTGATTTCATGAGGTCTTACTTCACTTATGAGCAGCCTCAGGCATAGCAATGATAGCTAATGAATGCTTTTTCTGCGCTGCTTCTGAGCAGTGTTTTTGTCTACTTATCCTTCTTGTACAGAAGAAATCATAATGGAATGAACTGGAGAAACTGGAGTGTGTCTTTTGCTGGTAGATGACAAAGAGAATTACTGCAGTTTGTTCTAAAGCTAGGAGATTCTCCTTAACTTTCAGATTTTAATCTCATGTCACACTGTAGCTAATATAAGTAGAAGGTGAATTACATAACCTAACTTCCAACTGTCATCCCTTGCCCAATTAAAATAGTCAGTCTGGAGTTTCAGCATGGTTCTTGTCTGTCAGACTTGCTTGTCAGAATCT
The DNA here is from genome assembly GCA_013399175.1 of Odontophorus gujanensis. Lineage (NCBI taxonomy): Eukaryota > Metazoa > Chordata > Aves > Galliformes > Odontophoridae > Odontophorus > Odontophorus gujanensis. The sequence continues at coordinate 185,646 of VXAB01010755.1, read as the reverse complement.
GGGAGAAATACTTCTGCAGAAGACATGAAATAGCTGAGTTAAAAATTTCCAGGGTTTTATTCTGACTAAGTCTTTGTTTCCTTCCATTGTACCGGAGTGGTGGAGTTTTACTGAATCGCAGAGTGAGGTCTCATGTAAGTATCCTAGTACTTTCTGGCTGTGGTTGATCCAAAAAATAATAAAAAAAATAGTTTGTAAAAAAAATTAGAGATTTAGAAGTGGTTAAATCAGACAGAACAGATTTGTTCAGATGAACTGTTCACTGATATGTACAAAAATATATATCAAATTCTGAAGCTGCATTTATGCCTCAACTCCTTGCAGTAACTGCTAAGATTTTCTGATAATTGGGTATGGATTGTCAAGCAAATATATGGAGAACAGGAGAAGACGATAGGGTTTTGAAGTTGTGGTTTGATGTCTGAAGCTGTGTGAACTCTGATTATAGTCTAGTGTTTCAGGCCTGGTCTGTCCCTAATTTCATACCTGCTCTGTGTGCATGTAGTATAGTGTATTCTTTCTATTAAAATGCATCATGTGAGGTACATATTGCTTAGCAGTCATCCAAACTGTGCCAGTGGGTTTCTTTTATCTAAATCAACAACATGTGTGGATGCTTGTTGCAGATTTCAAGTACTCTATGCCAGTGTTTCACACAAGGCAAAGGCCTGCTTGTTGAAAAGAAATCTATGGCCATGGCAATTACGATGGAACTGGACTGTTCTAATAGTGAAGTGTCTTTGATTCTATGTAATAAAAACCATGCAGCCTTGGAAATATATATTAAAATGTTTTAAAATGTATTATAACTGTTGATTTGTGGATGGGCAGAACGAAAAATGCAGAAATATTATACAAGGTTCAGGAGAATGCCAGCTGCTTTGAAGTCACATTTTAACTTCTGCAGTTACCTTTCCAAATTCTGCTGGTACCTGCAGTGGCTGTGATTCAGATGCTTATATTTCAAGTCACCTTACCTGTCTTCAGCCATCATAAGGTACTATTAAATCAATGTTTATTACTGGAAAATTTTTCTGTTCAATGAAGATGGGAAGTCATGTCTGTCTTTTGTTGTCACCTACCTTATCCTCCAGAGATTCTTTTCCATCTTTTCACAGATAAAATCTAAATAATTAGCTGACAGTAATTGCTTCACTTTCATATGTTTGATGTTAGCTTAGGTAAATCTGCACCAAAGCAGAAAGCACCACACATACGCAGTACATGTCATACATTTTGCTTTTGCAGAAAGGATTTCAAAAAATATTCTTTGGTTTCAAAATGCTGGGACTGCACCTCAGGTTTATGCAGATGGATGGCTTAATCATAATTTGCTACATTAAAAGAAAAAAAACAGACAGAAAAACAAGGAAAAAAAAAAGAATAAGTATAGAACTTTACAGAGGGAAGTGAAATGGAGTAAAAGTGTTCATCCAGAAAATGCCTAACATGAGTTGGACCTAGGAACTGAACATAATTTTTTTCGTCTTTGTCTTTCTCTATTTCATTGGCTCTCATAGAGCACAATAAAAAAACATCAAAAATACTTGCCGTATTGTAAGTTTAAGAACAACCCTCTCATTTTGGCAGAGCAGTCCCTGCAATGTTCATGTGTATCCTTGTGAATGAGGAATTAATTCACATTATCATTTCACTTCTGTCATTTAATACATACAAACAGCAAAACAGGGTGGTCCATGCTATAGAGTGCATCATCACAAGCTCTGACAGATAAAAGTTCCCACTTTTTAGCTAGTACCTTCACTGGATCATGACAGATCACTGTGCTCTGGAAGCTCTTGCTTAATGACATGATTTACAGCTCACTGAAGGGAGCAGAGGAGGAAACAAAGGGCTGCTATGGAGCATGCTGCTGCAAGAGAGTAATATGGTGTAAATGCTGGCTGCTACTAAACTACATTGTCATGGGCGTTTGTAAAATTGTCGATATCCATCAGTTAACAAATCAATGTTTCTGGTTCACTGAACACTGGTAGATGAGACACTCTACTCATCAATTCTGTATCTTCATTAAAAGGTATGTTTGTTTTGTTCAGTGTCACTGAACAGAGTGTCATATATATTTGCTGGCCTTTTAACTAATATAAAAAATTTACTCATCTTAATTAAAAATAACACAAGGTTTTTATATAGAGAAAACTCAGCTGTAGGACTCAAGTTCATTACTGTTGACATGTTTTCATTGCTTCAAACGTGCACAAACTACATTTTAGGGAATTTTTAACAATGAAACTTCAAATAAGTAGTTACAATATAAGTATAATAATAAATCATTCCAACTTTGCAGGGAATTGAAAGCCATTACTTAGAGGCATTCCTGAATTCTGTTATCTTGAGTGTAAATTTAGTACTGGGCAGTCCCTCTTTTTAAAAAACTACTCCATCCTTTTGCAAAAGAGGTTCAATGTAGCTGTTAATGTAGAAAAAATATTATCACTTAATTAATGAATTGTCAGAGGTATTAGGGGTTTCTACCTTCTAATCTGTTTTCAGTCCTGCAGGTATTGAACAATATAACAATCTTTTCTAGTGTAAGTTACTGAAGTGGTTAAAGGACATTCTTTATGATCTTTAACCCTTCAGCTTGAAGGACAGAGGGAAAAGCCTCCATTTACAGGATAGGAATCTGATAGAGTTCATAGGAAAATATGAGATTCTGCAACTCTTTCTGTGAGTTTGCAGCAAGTCTTCTTCCTCATGTATACTGCCTTGAATTTTGCTCCAAGTTCCAGAGGCGTTAACAGAGTCTTTTGTTATTCACTGGGACTTGACTCTCTTAAATGCTGATACAAATTCCCCCAGTTTCCAGGTTACTGAGAAGGACCAGAAAAGATGTTGATTCTAGTATCACATAGTTCCTGCTAGAACAAAACAGTTTCTTAATGATTTACCTTTAAAGACCATGACTGTTAATGGATATCCTAGGACAAGGGTGTCATCTTACATCCAAGGCACCTTTCTTTCATGTCACATTCCAGATGAATATCAGAACAGGTCATATTCTTCACATTTTGAGACGTTATTGCTGATACAAACCTGAATTGCTAAGAGGAAAGGAGTGTAACTTCATAAGAGCAACATCTATTCCATCCCATTATAGCATAAACACTTTTTATTTGTCTGTTCACTCTTACTTAATCACTTTGTACTTTCATTAGTTCAGTAGCAGTTAGTGCTACATGTTATCTCAGAACCTAGTTGATAAGTTCTGAACTCCCTTGCCTACAAAAGGCTTTACAAGACTTTTTCCATCACCAATGCGAATGCTTCCTCATTCTCATGTGCTCCTTGCTATTTCAAACCGTTTGACTGGCTAGTAATTCATTTGCTGTTTCATGTTCAAAGAACATGGCCTCAAATTGCTCCATGGGATATTCAGGCTGGACGTCGGGAAATATTACTTTTCTGAAAGAGTGATCAGACTGCCTAGGGAGGTGGTGAAGTCACCAACAGTGGAGTTGTTCAAGGAACATTTAGATGTTGTGTTGAGGGGCATAGTTTAGAGAGAACTATTGATGATAGGTGGACAGTTGGACTGGATGATCTTGTAGGTCTTTTCCATCCTCAGTGATTCCATGATTCTGTGACACCTGCTTAGGTAGCAGTTCTAAAGCCTACTGGAAATGGAGAGATGCTCATGGTAGAACCTCATTCTTATGCAATTTGAGAGGCCAAGCGTTCATAGCGACGTCGCTTTTTGATCCTTCGATGTCGGTTCTTCCTATCATTGTGAAGCAGAATTCACCAAGCGTTGGATTGTTTAACCACTAATAGGGAATGTGAGCTGGGCATAGACCATCGTGAGACAGGTTAGTTTTACCCTACTGATGATGTGTTGTTGCGCTAGTAATTCTCTAAGTAAGTCGTATCTCAAATCCTTAAATCTGATAATTTCATGTTCCACTTAAACTAAGTAATCAATTTCTAGAGTTTTTTCTTAAGCTATTTTCTAACAATGTATTTTTCTTGAAATCAGATTTAGTGTTACCTTGATGGTTGAAATGTCATCCTAATTTAGCAAAGAAAATAAAGCACTGGTCTTCACGGCTGTTTTACCAATGAAATGGTACCATTGTTTCAGGCAATTACATCTCTAAAACATACAGATAATGTGTTCTGAGCCTGTCTGTGGTATTTACCTGCCAATTTTCAGCCTTATGGAATTCCTCTAGGTATTAATCTAGTTTTGGCTAAGAGCGCTTTACTTAATTTCTCATTCCCAGTAGAGGTACTTTCCTCCACCTGCTATTTCTTCTTATTAGGTCACATGCACTAGCGTCTTAGTTATTCCAAGTTGGAATCTTGACAGGCAACACTTGCTTCCACCTCTGTGCAAAAGAAAATAAATTCCCATGGTCTAAGAGTCTGCATAAAAGTCAGCAGACTTAGTTTGGATTTATTGTTTTATATATGGAAATGTATTCTTTTTATAATCAATAAAGACAGTTTAGAAGAATTCTTATCAAACCAAAATCTTGTGATTTCTCTTACTTTTCCCAGTACTCTTTCCATTCTCCCTTGAGCCACTGCTGATAACAAATCATGATTTGAGAAACTGCTCTTGTGGATTCCATGACATGGAAACTATTGGACAAAATTGCTCTCATTGAATCAAAGATTTACCTAATTACTAAAGAAATCTAGAAATAATATGCATCAATGATTTTTGAAATTTTCTTCAGGTCCCTTCAGGTCTTGAGATGGGGCTCCATCCTACAGAAAAATTGCATTTCTCAGCAATGACCGAAGTACAGGATGCACAGAAAGTATTTAATGGTGGTGCAAGAATAACAGAGAATATCTTACCTCAAAAGATTGTGAACTCAATTAGCATTTCACAGGACGCACTCAGCATCTCGCAGAATCATACCGTAGGTATGTGGCTGACGTCATAGGAATTCCACACAGTACCTGTTGGAGTATCAATACAAAATTGTAAATGACTAGTTCTGATTTAAACATGGAATTTCAGATAAGCTCTGCTCTTGGTTGAGGAATGAAAGCACTTGAACTGATGGTGAGGAATGTAATGGACGTATATTAGTCATTAAGAATGTATGGAAGTAAAGGAAATTTAACACAGAATAGTCAGGATGTTTAAGCTATCTGAAATTGAAAGTCTGAAGGAAAGTTTGCACTGAGAATAAAATGGTAAAGCAACCCCTCAAAAAGGACTGTTACATGTATAAGAACATTAAAGAATACTGATTATATAGCTTATCACATGGTCAGTTGATTTAAATGTTTTGACCGTGGATTTATCATAAGGCCCACCTTCGATTGCAACCGGAAAAAGATTGTTTTCTGAAATGTAAGGTGATTGCAATTTATTTTTTTTGCATCCTATTACATTTGTAATAAAGCTGATGATAAGAACAAAAAGTATTATTATGTCTTCACTAAGAAATCTGGTAGTTCTACCCCCACACACTGAGCATCCTGGGGAAATGTTCCACTTCCTGAAGGTGCTTCAGGCTCAGTAATCCTGTGCCTTGCTAATACCTATGAAGTGTTTACAATACATTTTGTTGAAATTAATTGCATACACACAATCAAAAAGAGTTGAAAAATGTGCAAGGATTTATGAATAGCAGTGAATGATCAGAGCACGCAAAACCTTAGAAGCTTTCCATCTTATCTTACATATGAGTCTCCTTTGATCTACCTCTCAGTCTTTTACATGGCCTTCTTGTGCTATTATAATTGTTCTTGTAGTATTGTAGCAGAATGAAAGAATTAGTCAAATTCCAGCCAGAAGTTGGTAGGGTGCAAAAATTAGAACATCTATTTAATATTTTATGAAAGTATAATATTGTAAGTCTTTAGTAATTTATTGGTATTAAGTTAAATTGCTTGTACAACTTAAGAGAGTCAAACCTTAAACAGTCATTGGGTAAGGAGGAGTTTGTATGACTATCTCTGTAGGCATTTCTTTTTATGTTCAGATGAAAAGTTAAGGATTAAAAATGTATCCAACATAAAAAAGAGATTATTATCCACCTTAAGGAAGTAATTTGTATGTTTAATGTCATTTATACTACTCCACCATCGCGAGGCCCCACCTGGAGTTCTGAATCTAGGCCAAGGGCCCCCAGTCCAAGGAGAATGTGGAGCTGTCGGAGTGGGCCCAGAGGAGGCCATGAAAATTATCAGAGGTCTGGAGCACCTTTCCTATAAGGAAAGGCAAAGGAAGCTGGACTTGTTCAGCCTGGAGAAGAAAGGGCTCGTCAAAGACCTCATTGTGACCTTCCAGTACTTAAAGGAAATGTATAAACAGGTGCAAGATCAACTTCTTACATAGTCTGATAGTGATAGGAGAAGAGGGAGTGCTTTTAAACTAAAAGAGTTGAGATTTAGGTTAGATGTTAGGGGGGAAATCTTTTACTCAAGGGTGGTGAGGTGCTGTGACAAACTGCCCAGAGAAATTGTGGATGTCTTATTGCAGGAGGTGTTGAAGTCCATGTTGGATGGAGCCCTGACCAACCCTACCATGTGTTAGTAGGGATTGGAACTAGGTGATCTTTAAGGTTCCTTTCAACCCAAGACATTCTATGATTAGTGTTTGTTTAATTAAAAACTGACTGAAAGCCGTAAGTTATTAAAATCTTGGATATGAATGTAGTAATTTTCTAACTGCTGTATAATATAGTAGGAATGAGACATGTTTGCATAGAGTAAAGTTGTATATATAAGAACTAAAATAACAAACATCTCTTGCTCCACACTGTCTTGCATTTCAACAAGATAAAACCATCCTCTTAGAGTTTTTGAAGGCATGCTCATCTAGAGTTATTAACTTCATAAAACAGTATCTTAATATAAAAGTAAATTGATCGATCATAGACTTGTATGAGAAATGTATGGCTTATTTTACTAATTCATTTAACTTACTCAGGAGGTGTGGCTTGTTAACATTAGACATTAATCCTTATGGAACTTACAGAGTGACTCTAAGGAAGCATGAAGATGGCTTTAAAAGTCGGTAGTGTTTTATCTTATTTCTACCAAAAGCATTAGAATCTTCTCAGAATAAGGTTGTATGACAGTTTAAATTCTATTTTCCTCTTTTCATGTGTATAAAATGTCAACATTTTCACTTTAACATTTTCAAAGTATTATAAACACAGTATCTATACATTGATCATGATTAATATCAAGAATAAAAAAAAAAGTTGAAGGCTGCAATTTGTAATTGATGCTACTTTGGACTGATTGTAAAACTGTGCCTGTCTTTATCCTGTAATAACTTGGTTTATTTGTTCTTCTTACTAATATTCTATTACTTGTACTACTGTGGCCATGAACAATTGTATCGTACTGAGTGCTATGTAGTCATAACAACTCAAACTGGTCTAGACAGTTTATGATTATCCTGATTATCCATACTTGCTGTGCTTTGGTCCATGTCACAGAGTTCAGAGTGTGTGAACCAGATTCCTTTTCAATGATACTTAACCACAGGATATATTCCAGAAGTAAGCTTTGTACCCTCAAGCCACTAATAATCATTCATCCCACAGCACAAATATAAGCGCAGTGAAGTAACCCTCTTCTCCTGTGTCTAATGTGTTGACAACCTAGTGCTGACAACTCTTTCACTCTGCAGATTCATTTATTTTGTCCTACAGTACTACACCATTGGGATCAAAAATATGAGAGCATGTAGGGTGTGCAAGTGAGGCAGGATTGATCCCTTTAATAATGATTACATCCCAACTTATTTTAAATTTTCTTTTAATCACACACACGCACAAAAAATACAAAACCCAAGAGCTTTATGCAGGGATTTGAAGGAGATTATTAAAAAGAAAAAGAAAATCTGGTAGAGAGTGAGTGAAGAGCTCTGTTGCATCATGTGCAGTGTGCATTGAGTAGGTTTGTGCATGGATGATCTAAAGAAACAGCTGAAGCAGTTAAGTGTGCTTTCATGCAAATTCATGTATGGTCACATCTACAGATTTTAGATACAATGGAGAAACATGGAAAACTAGTGAATTTACCTGGTACTGCTACTTTAGTCAGTTATGGAGTTGCTGTGTCAGTGAAGTCTTGGGAATGCCTAGGAGATATGCATCACTGGTCCTGGGGGAGTATGATAAGGAATGCATGCAGAAGTTACTGAAGTGGGATTTACATTCCTTAGTGCTGATTGATGTTAAATTGTTGCTTAGCACCCAAAAATCTTCTTAAGACGAGAAATGTTCCTTGAGGACTTTGGGATCCAGCAAAGAAGCTAGACCAAGTCTTCCAGTGTTCTCTCAAAACAGCAGCTGAAAAACACGCTGAAGAAGTTTCATTTTGAGGAGAGGATTTTAATTAATTGAGCAATTAAAGTATTGTCATGAAACAGCTGAACAGTCCTCTTGAGCCTTGCCAGGTTTCTGAAGAGCTAATCTCAGAAGCAGTTTCTGTTAAATACCATAGGAAATGCTGTAATAATAGAAAGTTTAGCTTTCATGTTAAAATATGCAGACAGTGTCCAGATCTGCAAATGTAGGTCTGTATACTTGTATGTATGTGCAGCAAAACTTATAGTATTTATTTGTAAGGTCTAGAGCTTTTTCTAAGGGCAAGGACACACACATACCAAAACATAAAGGCAACACCCATTTTTTCCCCTACAACCTTAAGATGTATATTAAGCATCTTTTGAAGTCCCAACATATAATGTGGTCATGCAATCTCATAAATTGCTATGGAGTTATAGTTCATTTTCAATTTACCATAGTTGTGCTTCAACACAAAGCTTTCATTGCAGAAGTAATTAAGCTTCTAGCCCTTATGGTTACAAAGATAACCTTCAAAATGTCAAATGAACCTAAGCAGATGAGTTGATGTCTATCTGCATGTGCAGACAGCTTGAAACAGTAGCTTCAAGAAAATGATACTGTGTCCTGCCCCTTCATTGCACTGAGTCCTGTCTCCTTAGGAAGCCTAACATGAGGAATCTTGTTAACTGTTTCAAAACCCGTGGGTTTAGCAGAAAAAGAAAAGTCAACCAGATAAAAGTTTTGCTAGTTTTAAAGATACTGAAAATTAAATACAACTTCCATTGGTGCCTTTGATTTTTTAAGCTTATATGTGGAAGGGAAGAAATGATGAATTTGTTTGCTATGAAGTTAAAATCACTCATCATGCCCAAAATATTGAATGAAGGTGATGAAACAGTTTTCCCCACATGCTTGATAATAATACCAAGCAGTGAATTACCATCTCTGCTGTTCCCCATCAAAACACCAGAAGTTCTTCATTCTCATCATCTGTTGTCATATAGTTTATAAAATCAATTTTGGTTTCTTTAGAATAAATGCTCTTCTGCCTTTTTTTGCGATCCAGTTGAGTTACACTTCCAGTAATATAACAATTACAATAGGTTAATGTGAAAAATGCATGACCAAAATACCAATCTTAAAGAAGAGGGCATATATACATATATATATATATATATAAATTATAAATCCAATAAAGTTTTCTGGGAATTATTATAACGTAGCTACAGTAAACTCACTGTAATACAATATGCCTGGATATTATTTGTAATCAGATTTGTATTTTTAAGTGTATTATACAATTACATAGAAAATATTGTATTGTTGCATGTCCATAATGTATGTAGAAGAGGTCCATGCTTGCAGCCTGTGCTCAGTTTTTACAGAATGTTGGCTGGTAACAGTACAAGCAGGATGCACTGCTGAGCTGTATTTTCTCTGAAACTGAGTAGAAGCACTGAAGATCCAAAAGCTTCTGCTTGACACTGCTGCTTTGGAAGCCTAGTGAAGACTCATGAGAACTATTCATCTGTTTCATGACAATACTTTAATCTTGCAATTAATTAAAATCTTTTCCCAGGAACAAACCTTTCTTCATCAGCTTGACATACTGTGCATGGAGAATAACAAGAATTGGCAAAGAATTTTACAGATTTGTGACAGAATTCCAAACAATACTGTGTTGTGTATTTAGATCAGCACAGGCCTAAGCTTTCAGGTAATGCAGTGCTTAAACAAAAAAAAGAGATCCACCCTGGAGAAGTCTCCTGGAAAGAATTCTGAGCCTGCATTTTTATCCTGACAGTTTTAGTACAGAAGAGTGTACAGTTGCATGAGAATTTATGGGAGGGATGCAAATAGCACTATAATGTAAGTAAGATACCTGCAGATTTTTTTGGTTGTATTTCCCACAGTAACTCTGTGAACATGAGAACACTTTGACAAATTTTGTCAATATTAATCAGAAACTAAGTGAAATTGGCACTGTTTTTGGGTATTTTCTTTTTCAAAGTTCAAGACAAGGCCCTGTGTAGTTGAGTCTAGGCTGATGATGGTGACGTCCATAAAGCAAAAATATTTTCTCTAAGGCACACCTTGTTTCTGTAAGAAACATATTTGGAAGGCATGTAGAGAGTGCTAAGAGGGCGAAGCAGAGAGTTGTAAGTACAGAGAGAAACAGAAGAAAGAACAAGATGGGTAGATTTGGTAATCTTGCCATGGTATTCATTGGTGACTGAATAATTCCATCTCTAAGCTTGTGTTACACTGCTAAGTTGTGATTTCATTAGATTATCTCTGTCCCATACAAAACATTCAGTGTTTTGCAGTTCGCTAGATCAGACTTTACTATTTAATGTGTTTTTCAGATGCTTTGATATGTTTTGCTTCAGTAAATCAACTCCAGCAGTTTTCAATTCTTCCCTCTCATCTCTCTCTGAAGTATGATAAATGTTGCTTTCCAGCAATAAAGAGTAAATGTTTTGGGGACAAAATAACATGTAAAATAAATTTTGCCATACCAGATAAATATAATTTCATTAATCACTAATGCCACAGTCTAGAATATATTATACTGTTGCAGCAATTCACAAACTGTGAAATGAAAGAGCAGCTGAAAAGCAATACTTTACAGACTGGAAAATTGAATGGGGTTAAATGATTTGCTAAAGGTCTCTGTTCTTCACTCTATTTTTCTGTGTATTGTAAAATTCATATTTTTTTTCTCAGAAGAAAACTTCAGCAGTCTATCTGCATGTTCCATTATACATCACCAAGAAATCAAGTTGGTTCTCTGTTTTGATGAATACACAATGGTTATTGATAACTTAGAAAAATGTAGAATTTGAACCATTGTAATAGCTACCAGGTTTTCTGCATTTGTTGAAAGAAGGTGCTTGAAACATCAAGAAAAACCACCAACCTCTACATTAGCAATATTTTCTATTTCACAGTTTATCCTCAAACACAAAATAAGTCTCATTTTTTTCTGTCAAAGGATTCTAGGTCTTCAAGGAATTTTTTTTTTCCTATGGACATTTACCTCAAAAATTCATTTCAGCAACGAATATAAATAACGTCTGATTGTAGATGTGCATTTACCAATACATTCTTGAGTACTCTATTGTAAACATATGTGTTTTCCTATTAGGATATAAAGTAACTGAGCTTTGTAAACTAAAAGCATGTTAATGAAGGTAAATACTCTGGGTATTATCCATTTTTCCAACAACAAATTTCTCCTTTCTGTTCTTTCTGTTGCTCATTATGATCTGTTTGTGAACTTAATTCCTTTACATAAGTCTTATTTTCATGCAAATATTCCTGAAGGCTTGCATGATCTGGTATGGGTTTTTGTGTTTTGTTGTTTTTTTCTCAGTAATTGATGTAAATGGGTGAGAATGATCCTTGAAAATTTCTTGCTGTGCCAATGGACATTGCCATGATTTGTGTTTGATAGGAGATTATGCTGTAAGAGAAAAACAATAAAGCTCTGGGATATAAATAACTGTTTACCCATATTCCTCATGAGAAAGCTTAAAAAACAAGCTCAGATGTTCCAATAAACAAGTCAAATTGTTTTAGATTCATTCTGTGTTGTTTGCACAGCAGAACACAGAGGTCTTACAGAGTTTCCAGTAATATTGACATATTGATATGAAGAAGAAAGCATACTTCATGAACTGAAAGTGATATCTTTAAAATGCAATTGAAAGCATGGACTGTTTAATTAATTTATTCATATAAAAAATGATAGGTAAAAATCCCAAGACAGAAAATATCTCAAGTTAATTTTTGTGTCTCCATATATGCCATTCATAGCATATTGATAATCTCTGAGATACATTAGTATGAAATATGAACTTCAGAGGTTCACATTTTGGCATGAAAATGTCCTATTTTTTTTATGATACTGAGAACAGTTCTTCATGAGCAGAGGAATTTGCTGTTATATGATGAGTTGAGGGAATACCCTCTCAGTAAAGTTCAGCTATTTGTTAGTGACTTGTGGAGACTACAAGGCGAGATCTAGAACAAAGTAAAACTTTGTACTGTAAGTACTATCATAAATGCCAGCTTCCAGGTACACTACTTGTCAAGATATTTTTTGTTGTTTTTAAAAGACGTAGAAAAAAGGACAGAGAAGGAACCATGTCTGTATTCCTACTTTTTTTTTTAACTCTCTCCCCCAAAAAATCAAAAGGCAACAGTGAGCCTTCAAAGTATAATTAAATTAATGTTTCAGAAAACTACATTAAATTGTCTGTACTAATAATGTTTTGCAATAGCATAATACTGTAGCAGACAAATGAAAAAACATCACATGAAAATATCACACATTTTCTTTACTGTAGAATCTCAGAAACTTGCCTTATTTCATTGTTCATGGGGCAGACCCAGTCACTTTTCTACTGGACATGAACTTTCCTCTTGAAATTAATAGAAAGTTCTACTTAAAGCACACTGGAATATTTGTCTCTCAATTGGCAGCAGAATCTAAGGTAGGATAAAGACAAGTTTACTTCTATGTCTGAATTTCCTGGTTTCTTTCATTTAACAGTAGATCCTTAAAATAATGGATTATATTGTTTTGCATCAGAAAGCTTCCTCCATTTTCATGAGCATCTATTGCAAATGTGTATTCTAGTAATCCATAAACTGTAAGTATCCACTTGTGGGCCATTATATTGTTTGCTCTTCCTCACAAATGTCATAAATGGGAGTATGTCTTGATAGGTTTAAGTGACAAAAAAATATTTTTGTAGGTTACAGTACAGCAACATCATTGTAATTAAACTTGTCTGTGATTAGGCCAAAGGCATCAGAGGGTTTATGTCTCATGTTTTTCATCCTCTTTCCAAGTTATTTTATTAACATAGGGTGTCTTTAATTATGCAGAACTGCAAACTGCATTATTGATATTCTATAAACATTAACTACTAGTGTCTCTAATGAAGCAGGAAGAAAACATGCTTTCTTGTTATTTGTCTGGTCTTGCAAAGTACTATGTGTTTCACATGCTATCTCAACATTGTATAATGTAGATCTGGGAATTATAACCTACAAGCTCAGTATTTATGGTTGGCAATATCTACATACATATAGATACACACACGTCTATATGTATACATCTCGCTCTGTACGTAAATGTACACATATATGCATATATACACATACTTATATGTAAATGTCTGTGCACATACAGTGTTTTCTAAAGTTGACTTTATTCCTGTTAGCAGATATTGCACATTTTAACATCCATATTCTTTCACTGCACTTGTTTCATTTATATCATCAGGATGTATGGAAACCAGAAGAATAAGAACCTAGATTAAATGACTGTACTGAAAAATACTCACTAACTGAAACAGCAGTGTAAGTCAGAAGAAAACCAATGATTTACCCAAACACAGTTACGAGACAATTCCCTTCGATATGAATTCAAATATATTCACACTCCCTGCATTCAGAATTGCAGAACTAACTTGTATGATAGTGTGATTATAGTCTGCATAAAAAGGAGTCAGAGGAACCATGCAAGAGACTTGCATCTTCCCAAATATTGAAAAACAGTTGTAGTAATTGGCGAACTAATTGATGAGTGACTGATTGCGGAAACATGACAATGTAAGAACAGGTTGTCAGTATAAGCTGCACAATCACAATTAGACAACAGTAGAGATAGAGATAAGAAGTATTTTACATGCAAAAAACCTATAAAACTATGGGTAGAAAAGAGATTTTTAACCTGATCTATGATAGCAGAAGAATGAGTATACATAAACAAACCATGGGCATGTGGAAAGTAAGACACTTATAACAATCAAACAATCAAATGTTCGAGAAACAGGCTAAAGTACAGCTGTGGGGGCAAGAAAGCTTACTGATTTCAAGAAGAAACAAAAGAGGAATTTTTTTGAAGAGATTAGATGATGTGACCACAGGGAGACAGGCCTAGGAGTTCCCTGGGCCCTACCACATATCTTACTGCAACTTTTGAAGCTAGTTGATTTTTTTTTAGGTTATGTATTTTATTTGTTGAACTTAAAGGTAAGGAAAATTGGAAGTGTATGTGAAACAAGAGCAAGCAGAACATGTTGATGCACAAAGATACTAGTGATGCTGGTGAAATATAGCAGATGTCAACTCTATGAAACCTGCAGTTAGCAAATGAAAACTGAGTAGGCATTTTCAATCACTGGAAATGGCAGTCGTATCATAACTGGATGCCATCTTCAACTTGAATGAAATCCTTCCACTGGAAAGGGTGGAGATTATATGATCTTTCTAAATTTTTTCTTAATAGTGATGAATTTAGTTCAGCTGTGGTGTTTGGCCTCCAAATACTTTTTTCTTCATTTACCATACCTACTGTATGACTTAAAGACTAGTACATCTGTGATTTGAGGAAGAAAACATGTTTACCTCTACTTCTGCCTGAAAAAAAAATTAGTTGTTGTAAAAACTTTATTACTCAATTTGAGAGTGATCAGCTTATTTACTTTGAAATAAAATAAATTAAAGACATTAAGAAAGCTTTATGAAAATTTAAGATTCCATACAAAAAAACATAGATTTTCATTCGATTGGTAAGTTAACTTTTTGCAGGATATTCTTTGATTGCTAACGCCAAATACTAAAGGTTTCAAATTGATATAATAGATAAAAAAAGAATATAATAGAATAAAAGGAAATAAATGCAAATTGCAGAATGTTAAAAATTAAGGTAAAAATAACACATTGACAGCAATGCATTTAGAAAAGCAAGGAAACTTTCTCTCATTTTTAGTTTTGTTGTGAAGTAAATTTAATCAAATAAAATTATTTTTAAAACGTAAGTGGGTCTAATAAGCAAGGAACGGTGTCCTGTTACGTAAGTGCAAAAGGTAATAGCAGTGTGATGATGTTAGCTAAAGCAATGCATATTAAAGCCCTATAGCAGGGATTTAATAGCTGCATTCATACTCAGATTCTGGTTAAAACTCAGAAATAGTAGAAAAACTGAAAGTGCCTTTGAAGAAGAATCTCCCTGGGAACTGTTACTAATCAATAGAGAAAGTTTGGATGAGGATCCCACACTTATTAAATGCATACAAAGTTTAAGTAAAAGCAAGAAAACTCTGGCATCTTAGTTGCTGCATATGTTGACAGAAAGTTCTTTGGGAGGTATATAGCTCATTTTCTGATGGAAATAATCTTGAAAATAATCTTGATGTATTTACATCTTCTGTATTCCCTAGAAAAACAAAATGAAACATATGGAAGATACCACACCTTAATTTGTGTTGAATAACCTCTGAGACAGTAGCACAGGGTATATTTCATTTTAACAATGTAATATTGTTCGTTGCTCTGACTGTAATGCCTCCTATTTATATTTCCATGGAAACTACAACAGATACTAAGAACACAATGACACTGTTTTGTGACCAAATTCTCACTTAAAAACATTTTTCAACATAGCCACCACCATTAGCTATGCATTTTTGCTAGTGATGAACAAGAATCTGCATGCCATGCTCATAAAAATATGCACTAGTAGAGATGACTCACTTGTTTCACAGCTCATATGACAGCATTATTGCTAAGAAAATGTTGCCCATGCAGTCCATCGCTCATTCACCCTAAGATGTCGGAAGTCACCAAATTCTACCTTGCATACAGTGTTCTTTCTGTTCCTGTCTGAGCATTTGTGGGACCCACCTGGTGCAAACTTTGCTATGTTTCAGTGTTGCAACATATTGAAGCTGATTTTCAGCCCCATATACAACTTTACGGCAGTAGTCCACCAATTCATGTGGATGAGGTGATTGAGATGCTCTTTATTTTATGGCGTGACAGCTGTGCATGTCTCTATAGAAGAAGGATTACCTTTCATGTCACTGTCTCCATTGTAGAAATACACCACCCATCTTCTCACTGTTCTCATATCCACTGTTTGGTGTTCATAAATGTTCAGCAGACATCAATTAATGTCATTAATGTGGCACATTAATGTGCCACTTTTTCCACATGGATGAATTCAATGACACACTTTTACTTCATCTGCATTTCCATATCAGATACCATGATTTTGTCAGACTGTTGCTTCAGCTGCCATCTGTCACATAGCAACAAAACATAACAGAATATTGGTGGGAAGGTTTAGCTGTTACTGCCATCCCACCAACATCTGCCTCTGACGTTAAAATAAAATAGGAGGCAATACTTCTGCTGCAGCCCTCAATATTTTAGGCATTGCTAACAGAATCTTACCTGTCCCTGGCTCATACAACATATTGGTGACCATGTTAAAATCCTTTTTGAAATCTAGATGTGTTGTTTTTATTGTTGTATGTCAGATGGTGGAAGGTAAGGAAGCCTATGTGATTACACTTCACTAAGGGTGATGTCTCAGGAAAAGATGAGTGTGGGTGTTGAGATGATCCTCACTGTTTTCATATAAAGGCATTTGAAAATTAATTGCCAGTAAACTGACTGTAACTTCAAAAGTATTTAAAATAGGCTACACAGACATATTGAAGAGTTGATTTCTGTATGTGTAAATAGAATTGAAAATCCTTATCTTAAGGATCTTCTTACACTACTGGTTTAGCTGAGATATGAAGGTTTGTTCTCAATGTTTCATTATGTCAGACTTTGTGCATCCAGAATTGATATATCCAAATACTGGTGAAACAGAATAATATAAGCACTGTGTGGCACTGACAGGCCGACTCTTCATGTCCTCTGTCTTCCACAAAACACGAAAGCAGATTTAAATCATGAAGAGCTTATTCACATGAAAACAAATGCTGTTGCTATACACAGTTGTTTGGCCTTGGATCTTTCAAATAGAAACTTACAAAGAAGCACAAAGCTGGATCAAGAGCCTGCAGTCTGTCAATGAACTGCTGAGGGATGCAACACGACAACATAATCAAATCTAATGTGTCTTTCCAATGACATACCAAGACTGCAGAATTTGAAATGGCTTAGCTTGCTGAAAGTCATGGCTAAAACATGTTTTCCCTTAGCTGGAAATACTTGGAAGATATTAAAGACGTATTTTTAAATTAAATACTTTGCTACACAGAAAAAAAAAAAAGATTTCTGTGATCCAAATATTTTTAGTGGTACAGAGCTTGAACTGAAAAAAATCCAACTCAACCAGATGTCTTCTTGAATTTCCTACAAGAGCCTAAAGCTGCAGGAAAGAAAAGACACCTATGGTATATTAATAAAAATCCACGTTCTTGATTTTGCAGGAAACTTCCAAGAAATCCGTTAAAAGGAATATTATGCATTTCCAGTGTAGTATAACACAATGAACACGTTAGATGAAAGACAGTCTGGTTAGCAAATTGGAGGCAATAACAGCAAATCTCAAATACGATGGAGATTTGAGTTAATATGTTTTTAAATAGTCAGATTTCACATACTAATTCCTGGTTTTCTTCTTCCTTGGTCTTTTCAGTGTGCTGTCCTATGCAAACAGCGTTTGATTACATACTTCTGGTGTATATTTTGCTCTCCGTAGGTGTACATATTAAATGTTTCTCTTGTAATTTCTAGTGCCATATTTTTGTTTGGTTTTATCCTTCTTACGTGCTTTGCAGTAAGTACTTCTCCTGTAATTGCCATATCATAGTGCATGATTTTTTGTAGACTGACTAATTGGTAAATGCTGGCTTTTTATGCCACTATTTGTTCTCTGTAGTGTCATTTATGCTATTCAGTATTCTGCAGCATATGGTATTAACAGTATTTTCTGAAGGTTTAAAAGTAATGACTTGCTGATTGTCCTTCAAAAACCAGTCTCTAAACAGATATTTCTACTTCCACAGGCTTGTATTACTGTACTTATTTAGAACTGAATTTTATTTGTATTTCATAAAATGTGTGCATATTTGTTGTGCTTTAGAAATCATTTTGTTACATTCATTTAGTGCAGATCAAAAATATATCTGAAGAACCACATTAACACTTAAATCAAGCAAACAAACAAACAAAAAACCTGAAGAAAAATGTTCTGTCTATATAAAATCTAATGTGGATGTGCCCATGGTAAATACCCCTACTAGCATTCTTTGAAAATGGCCAGAACTGCTTTTAGTCAACAGACATATTTAAATTACAGAATGGTATTTTTCAAAACTTTTCCTACATACTGATGCTTCTTCTTCTGAATATTTCTAAGTAAAGTTCTCAGTTTTGAGATAGGAGTGTCTCATTTCTGTTAGTCCCACAACTTTAGCATATTCCATGCCTGCAGCAGAGCCACAAACAGGGATTAATTCACTCATAACTTGGAGAACAAGCCCCAGATGAATTTAGTCTCTTTTTCATTTTTTTTTTTCTTTTTGTTTTGTTTTGTTTTTTGTTTTTTGTTTTGTTCTGTTTTTTCCTTTGTATTCCCATGAAATGTTGTACAAAATGTCAGGAACTGGTTACTGACGGAGATGTTCTTTTAAGCCTTTCTCATCAGCCTTTCTGTTATGGAGGGAAATAAATGGAACAGTGCTAAACAGTGAGTCATAATTCAGGGCAGATATTGATATGATTCTTAGTTACCTATAAATATCAAATGATCATTACAATTGTTACTAGCTGTATATGCTGGAATCTTTAACAAAGAAGATTTTGTCTTTCAGGTTAATATATGCAAAATTTAGACACATTTGTAAGTGTCTGAAGGATCAAGACTGAGCACAGTTGCTCTGTTTTAACACAGTGGAATTTCTGTAGTATGTGGAATGAAAGGGGTGCTTTGGTACAAGATCTGATGTGCCTGTGTATATTTTGTTTTTTGTCATCTATCAACTAGTTTTTTTGTCTTAATATAACATTTATATTTATGAGAGTTTTTGCTATTATACAATTACTGTATTTAGGCCTTGCTTACATCCGTTAGTTTTATTGCTAAAACAGCTCAACCATGCAAGCAGAGTAACACTTTGATGGCAAGGCTTATGCAGCTGTAGTTCATTTTCATTTAGAAAGGTAAAACAGTCATAGATAGGCTGATGCAAACAGGTGGCTGTAATGAGAACACAGGTGCCTGCTGGCTGTGGCTGGGGTGTGGGCCAGCTGTGGGAGGCAGCACCGTGGGTGCAGTATGTGAGGGGGCTGCGGAAGGCGGGAAGGGCAGCCAGGATCTCCTCAGGCGTGGAGAAACTGGTTTCTGTGCTGGATTGCCCTGTCACCGTTTGAAGAAGGAGATGAGGCACTGAGATGCAGGAAGAGTGAGAGGAAAATAAAAGAGAGTTTAGCAGTAGAAGATGCGGAGTGCGCAGGTGAGGAGGTAAATAGTAGTGTGCGAATGGTTACTTGCAAAATCATGCTGAGTTAACTCATCCTGGTGGATTCAAGCTCACTCTATGGTCTGTGGTCTGTACCAGATGCTTTCTGGGGTGTTATTATGGGCTTTGTATTGTTTCAGTTTTCAAACCCCTCGCTGGAAAGTGGGAAGAAAACTGGCCCCTATGTGCACAGGAGTAGGCTGCAACCCAGAACTGAGTCAGCATCGATGGCAGTAGTATATAATGTCCTACTTATCTGGTAATTTTAGAAGCACAGAGCTACTTCATTTATGTGAGTAGTGAGACCTCAGCATGTGGATCTCTTATTTTCAGTCACTTGTTAAAATGGCCTTAATCTGTGACAAAACATACCGCGGTATGTTTATGTCCTTCAGGTTTCCATCCACGTAGCAGTCAGTCGCTTTGTCTTGTGCTGCCTGTGCAAAGCAGCTGAGTTCTCTGCCTTAACATGAATGCAAACATCCTTTAAAAGAGCTCCCTCTGGGAATGCGCACAGTAATATCAGAACACAGGCTGGCCTGAAGTCACAGACATTTACAGTCACTGCCTATGGGGATAGAGAGGTGTGCGGAAGATCCTGGCAAATACTGTATGAGCCTTTTGTCGTTTTCCTTTTGCAGGACAAGTGTGGCACAAGGGATTGCAAAGTCAATGGCTAGTTCCTATTTAAATACCAAATGTATTTAGAGTGACTCCCATGGAGATGGGAATCAATCACCTGCTAATGCTTTACCTGGCTCAGCCAGCAGTTAGAAATATGTACTGTCATAGAAGTCATGTTTAAAAAGGTGATGTTTAAAATAAAATGAAATTGATGTATTGAGGAAACATCGCAAAGTCATAAGAGGCAACATACAGCCATAATGATAGATATTGGTATCTAAAGTACAAAGTAGTGATGCGTTCTTTTTGAATGTTCAGAGGATTTAAGGAGAAAGATAACGTTCATTTTAGGGATTATGTATTTTTGATTGTGAGTAGAAGGCATTATTCACAGCAAGTCAGTGTAGTTTTTTTGGTGATTCATCAGTTTGATGGCTTGAGTTTGTAAAGCTACTTCAAGCTATTGCCTTCACATCAAATGTTTTGCCAGAGAAGCTGGCAGCTGATGTTAGCTGATGCTGTTTCACTTTTATGGGATTTGATCAAATACTCATAAATTCATTAAAGATTTTTGTGATTATGCTTTAATCATATTCTATTCAAATTTTTATTGTATTCTATTTTTAATCATGTTCTATTCAAAAATTGTTTTTGCTCACATAAGCAGCAATGTCATAAAGTTTTCTGCAACCTTCCAGTCTCTCTGAAGAGCTGTTTGTCAGTGGTTTAAGCCTCGTCTGCTACGACTTTGCTTTACCTTGTTTGAATTTTTACAAGAGGTGTTTGTGTATTAAATAGAAAATTCGTTCGCTATTCCTTGCTTAACTTTTGTTAGTCTCCAGGCTGACTTCCAAGTGAAAGCAAGATATCACATATTTGGGCTTCCCAGAATCTGTTCTCATTTTCCATTTGGAAAACTTGTCCAGATAGATAGGAATAACAAGGAGCTGGATGGCCCTTGGTGGTCTCTCCCAGAAATGAATTTCTGTCTTTTCTAAATGTCTCGGGATCTAGTGTACAGGCATAAAAATTAAGTAATTGTCTTCCAAGAAAAGCATCTCAATTCATAAAAAAAAAAAATGGTTCACAAGTTTACTGTGAAAAAAATGATGTGGTATTTTTTTTATTTTTATTTTTTCCCTCAGGCATATTTTGAAGTTTACAGCATTTAGAAGCTTCAGAAAATACTTGGCATATGTTTTGAAATGAGCTGTTTTTGTGATTGTATATAGTTTTGTTTATTTGTCTTATGGTAAGAAGAATCTTTTACTCAACTTCATTAGAATTAGGTCATATTGTATTTTTAGATCCAATATAACTCTATCAGGAGTCTGTTTTTATATCTTTATTTTACACTTTCTCATGCTCCAGTCATTGAAACTGTAATGAGTAAACGCTGTAGCTTTCAATTCTTACCTCTGGGACAAATACTAAGAAAACTCTCAAACAGATGGAGTGGGCTTTCTCATACATGTTATCCATTTATCTCAACAAGCTACAGAAAATGTTTTTAGTGTGCAGGTGAAAGAAAGATAATAATA
This sequence comes from Odontophorus gujanensis, assembly GCA_013399175.1. Classification (NCBI taxonomy): domain Eukaryota; kingdom Metazoa; phylum Chordata; class Aves; order Galliformes; family Odontophoridae; genus Odontophorus; species Odontophorus gujanensis. Next base: position 163,911 of record VXAB01010755.1, on the reverse strand, counting down.
TCATCTGCTTTCAATAGTGCCTACATTCACGCAGTTTAAATTTCACTTTGTCCCTGCACCTTATATTACCTGTTTACTCTTATCTAGACCTTAAAAGGTGCTGAGCCCATGGGAAATCAGAGACACAATTGTAGACTTTAAAGGAATTCAGGCCATCTGAGTATAGACCTACCCATATTGCTTTCATATTGCAGACCGAATGTTCTTCTTCCCTGCTATTCTGAGGAGGCAGTATTTCTTGCTTTCTGAGATGGAATTACCATTTTGCAGTGTTAAGGGCTTGACCCTACATAGTTGCTAGCTTAACTTCAGAGATGTCACATAGTTTATGGCAGTTAAAGATTTTTAGTTTAACATGATTGTTGTTGAACAAAGCAATTCTGTGTTGGGCTGTGCAATACATATACATATATATATATACATACATTCTTTAAATTTTTGATTACAGCCTATGTCTTTGGTGTTTAGCGAGCATAAAATAATTTTATTTTAAACATTTATGACTACTGGCTTGAAGTATCATTGTTTCAATGTTGGTATAAAAATTAATAACATAAGCTTTTACTAAGCATATCCTGCATATCTGAGTGTTCTTTCATTATTGTTTCTTTTATATATGCAAATTTCAAAAGATGTAAATATTTTAAGCTATCCTGTGGGTAAAGTAATAGTCGAATATGCTGCCCTTTGAAAGCCTTTTGACTGAGATGAAAGATTACCTTTCTTCATTAACGCGAGACTTATTATTTTATTACAAGTGTTGGGATTCTGTAATTTTGATGTTGATTAGATAAAGTAGGTTTAGTAATTTAGGTGTGTATTTAAGGGTACTTTAGAACAAAGATTGGGATCTCCTTGAAAGCATCCAGAGGAGAACTACAGAGATGATAAAGGGCCTGGAATACCTCTCATATGAGGAAAGGCTGAGAAACCTGGGTCTGTTCAGCCTCGAAAAAAGACTCAGAGGGGATCTGATCCATGTCTATAAATATCCAAGATGTGGGAGGCAAAGGGATGTGACTGGACTCTTCTCAGCAGTGTGTGCTGATAGGATGAGGGGAAATGGTCACAAACTGGTGCATAGGAAGTTCCACACAAATATGCGTGGGAGCTTCTTCAGAATGAGAATGACAGAGCACTGGCACAGGCTGCCCAGAAAGGTTGTGGAGTTTCCTTCTCTGGTGATGCTCAAGATCCACCTGGGCGTCTACCTGTGCAACCTGGTATGGGGAGTTGCTTTGGCAGGGAGTTTAGACTTGATGATCTCTAGAGGTCCCTTTTAATCCCTACATTTTTGTGATTCTGTGTCATTTTGTACTTTAGAATGCTTTGCAATATAAAGGAACCTCTTAATCTAATGGAGATGTGGTCCTGTTTTAAACTTAACATCATACTGATAGATGGTTTTTAACTACACAGTATGTTATTGCAACGGTTAAGTTCCCCAGAGCCAGGGTTAATGAAACTGTATGGGTTTCAAATCTGTCGGAATGGGCTGCCTGGGAGACTTATTTATGCCTTTGTTCTAAAGGAATACCACAACAAAAAAACATTCCTGTGGGTTTCCTCTCTTTTCTTTCTTTTTTTTTTTTTTCATGCTAACTGGTAAGTGTGTCTAGTCACACAGACAAAAAGAAAAAAAAGGTCCAGCTTTGTTGTGGTATTTCCTGGTAAGGGTATTTTCATAGTAAGTGCTTATTCATGAAACTTTGTGCTGAAAATATTGAAGAAAAAGATGCTGAAAAAAAGAAATTCTTATGGTAATTACAGATGTAAATAATTTATATCTGTCTTTGGAAATTCCATGTGACAGACATAAATTCTTATGTTACAAAATGGAGTACAAGCCTTGAAAACAGGGCTCTTTAGAACAGGAGAAAGAAATTGAGGAGCTCAGAGGGAACGAACCAAGAAGACACTTTTCAGTGTCCTTTTTTACTGTCTCTATTTGATTAATATGGTGGTTATTACTATTAAATAATTAAAAAATAGAATAGCAAAAACATCAGTTAAAAATGGAGAAATGTCCTGAATAAGGTTTTTTTTTTTGTCAATCTGTTTCTTCCTTATGCTGATATTATAGTTAATGCAACTATATACTCCACTAATTCTCTCTTATAGATCTCAAAACAGACATGTTTTTTCACCACTAGACCTTTGTTCATATATATATTCTTTGTCAACTCTTCTGTGCAGCACTACCTATCACAGTACCCCCAGCAGGATTCTTTTCTTGTAGGGTAGTGTTCTGAAGCTTCTGAGGAAATTATTTCGGAACATGCAGAGCTCATAAACTGCAAATCTGTTCTACCCCATAGAAGATAAACTAGGATCTCCAGAGGACTGTTGCTGACGTTTCTAGTTTTTGACTTTTCAACTGATATTGGTTCCTAATTTTTATTATTTTAACGTGAAGCAATAAAAAGAGAAAACTTCAGGGAAGTGCAGGCAAAGCGTGATCACTGGGAAAATGTTCACTGTCTGAGATAATTTTGTCATTGTTATGTTCTCAGAATGCCTCAGTAAAGAGGGAAACTGGTAAAGTTATTATTCTAATAAAATACTGTCCTTCTATTCAACAAACTTAAAAAAGTTGATCTAAGTTTTTGAAATAATTGCAGTGATTATGTTCTTTAACCATGAGTATTCTATTGTAACACCATCTTGAAATATGACCTTCAAATGTTAAGGGAAGATATATTGGACTTCAGACCAGATAAACATATTACTCTAGTTTTAATCTACGAATAATACTGAAAGAAGCTCTGAAGACAGAATCTACCCACATATTTCATAGATTTGAAAAAAATATTTCACAAATATCATAACTGAATTTCTTAAAATATTTTTATGTAAAAGAGAAACAAAAGACATGATCAGGAGTTCACTTGAGCATGTAAGAGTCTGTGTTTCAAGGTCATGGTGGTGTCAAATAGGAACACATTCTGTCACTTCTGCTTTGTGGCATGGCTCCCAATTTTATTACAAGAGGGAGAACAAATAAACAAATTAAATACAGACCTGACAAGTCTCAGCAACAGTGCAGTGACTGATCTAGACTTTGTTCATCGCTGACAATTCATATGAGACCGTGGCACACATACTATGACTGGGCAGCTGGAGAGATTTTAAAAATGACCACATGAAAGAATGACTCCATCCAGAGGTGCTTGGTGTGAGACTTGGTATGGCTCTTTAATGTAATCAACATTCACACAGGAACAAGACTGAAAACATGACAAAGTTTTTCTGTGTCCTAGCCAGGACTACGCTGATGAAGAAACATTGTTTGTTTCTATCTGAGTTAGTTACTTAGTTGACCTGTTGCTGGATAGATTAAAAATTCCCCAAAATTTTTCTATTAGATTTAGCAACAGTTGGGAGGAGCTGCTCTGCTGAGCAGCAGTGAAGGAGGGCGATCTCTAACGGAGGGAGAATGGGGAATATACCATTTGGTTAAAGCCTGTTCCTTTTGGCTTGTTTCAGTGCAAAACAATATATATCTATATATAAAAATTAAATATATATATATATTATTTTTCCTCTCATGCTTTTACTGCCTTCGATTTGAGAACAAGTTTTATTTGCAGGATCCGGATTTCCTAACACAAGGAAGCCAAACAAAGGATTTATATTTTCCTATATTTTAAAGCCTTTTCTTTAATGAGATATGTGGCAAATCTGTGCTTCTTGTGCAGTTATACTATCCAGTCATTGTTTCTCTGCATGTTTAGAGATTTTCTCTGGGTTCAGAAAATACTTGTGCCATGCTGCTGGCAACACAGGAACTGCAGCTCCCTTGTCTCTTTGAAGAAGGAGAAGTATGCTGAATGTCAATTGTTTTGCAATTGCAGGTTTCACATTGCTTCTTCAGTAAGCAAAAATGTGCCCTGCTGCACTAATAGTTTAGTTAGGTAATCTGAATAAGAGAGGTAATCAGAATTTTCAATAAAAAACATGATACCATTCTTAATTGAATTTTACACACCAATTACCTTATGGGCTGGCAGACTGGCAGAAGGACCATGGCGAGTTAGCAGTAGTTCTTGCAAAAGCAAGTCAAATGAGGGGGCAAGAGAACAAGAAGAGCACTACCTTCTTAAAAGGTTGCTAAATATCTGAAACCTTTCCAGTAAGGTTTATATTTAGTTAGTGGAGCAGTGTAAACTCTGGGGTTCCTTTCTGTGGCTCACCCAGTGAGAATACAGGTGTCCACATAATAGCTCAGTGAGGGAGAGCTCATTTCAAGACTATTCTATGCACACTGTTGCTATCACAACATTGCTATAGCCCTTGCAGAAGGCTAAAACCTGGGATCCTAATGCGATGACTAGAGAGTCTGGGTCACTGAATGTTCTGGAGTAAGGTCTGTTCTTAGAAACTATTAAACTGTAACACATCTGATAACTGTGAGTGCTGTTGAGAGTATGTGTAGTTTTCTTGAGCTACACATGCCTTTCCTAAATGTCTAGAAAAGCAGCATTCTATTGACTTTGCATTTCTTTTAATTTGTGTATGTGCAATGCTTTTCTCCTGCAGTTTTCTAAGAGTTTTATGGCCCATTACTGAGTAAGTAAAATGTGTGCAGATTTTGCAAGCTTCTGCCAGGAAGTGTTTATTGCTATCATCATTCTTACAAAAATCATGTTCCAGCAGGTTCAGGCAATGCACTAAACATGGCACGTGTGATTTGGCCATTTCATGCTAGCCTTATAATATTAGCAGCAGTAATAAAGCCAGGGAAGTCACCTCAGGGAAGAGGGGAGACATCATGTTAATTTGATCATGGAGCTCTGATATGTGATCTTTGCTAAACCTGAAGGTGTAAAGAAAAGTTAGCTATTTTTCCAAAGTTGCTATCAATTGCAGGGACAAGCAACAAGCCAAGATATAGGTGTGGGAAAGTTTGCTAGCTTGTCCACGTATTGCCTGTTTTGGGTGTGTGACTTTACTCTGTCTCAAGGATTGGTTTATTGACTGAGAGACAGTGCTTTAAAGATACATTTGATGTTGCATTGACAGAGGTGTAAGATATACTTCTGACAGTATTTTAAAATTCTCATGTATAGCAATGAGTATTGTCAGTAAGTATAACACAGTCATATGGCCGGTGTGAATTTTTCTGGCATGCTGATAGAATAATTTCTTGTCGTGAATGATCCAAGGTACATCTTCTCCTCTTTGCTGTGTCAATGGTAACAGCACTGGCAGCATCCCTATAGTTTATCTTCTTCATGTTGTTCACAGTTACTGCTGCTTGTCCCCATTTACTTTTCATTTATCTTTGCAGCTGTACAGCACTTTTCTCCTCCTGCTATTTCTGTGCAGTACCTTTTCTATGAGTTCTGTTTAAGATATGGAAGACTACAGAGCTACATGATCAATTCTTATGTTTCAGTTTGAGCTTCTTGGTGTTTTTGTTGTTGTTATTTGTTTTATCTTTTAGGAAATATCTTTACCATTGCTCTAACCTGGGCATTTGCCTTCCTCCGAACATTCGGTACTTAGAAACAACCTATAAACAAATTTTCTAATGTTCACTGGGTGTTATGATTGGCAGTTTTCCTTAAACTTTCTTCTTCCTGTACGTAAATTTAAAAGGTGTCACCACAGTGCTTTGAGGAAGAGTTGACTTTCACAACTGTAGGAGAACTCTTCCTCCTGGTGCAAAAATTTTAACCCTAATGTTTTAAACCCTAACTTTTTAACTCTAGATGAAATTTTAACCCTGTAATTCCAATTTACTATAAAAGCAGATTTCACTTATGTAACTGTACAGAAATACTGGTCAGGAGAGGAACTTCTGTTAGTTGTGTACTTCAGGAGAGTATTCTTCATTTGAATGCTTGACAGAAAAATTAAAAACACAATAAATAGGTAATAGTGTGAAGAAAACAGAGGATAAGAGAAATAGTGAGTTCAGTCCAGAGTATCCAGTAGGCACCAAGTCTGTTGAACGCTTATCCTGTATTGAAAATTCTTGTCTTCAAGTTAGTATCTGATCTATGACATTGTTTGACTTCAAGATCAAGTTTGTTTTTTTCTTTTTTGTCAAAAGATTTAGAAGCTTATTTAAATATTTTCCTCATTCAGTTTTGTTTACAATCCCTAAACTGCTAAGAAGATGACAGTGACTCATATTCCTTTGTGGAAGCTTGCTTATTTTGTTTTGAACATATTTAATTTATTCCGGTTGCAGTTGTTTCAGGATTTATTATATTTTGGAAAAAAAAAACAAAACAAAAAACAACAAAACTTACTTGTATAATTTCTAGAATCACCCCTATACTTTTTTTGAAGGATAAACACAAATGAGCAAGGCTCCCAGTCCCCAGTAAAATCATAGTAATGATTTTAGGTTGATAACTTTATGGTATTCAGCTCAGCCATGTTATTCTGAACTTCATTTTGGATATCTGCATGAAAATTAGCCTGTCTCTATGTGCTATTGCACTTAATATATATTTCCTCCTGTAACCAACTGTAATCTATGGATGTAGCTAATTGTTAGATCATAATCCTATGTCCAGATGCAGCAGACTGTCTTAGCTGCATATCTGGAGCAGACATTCATCATCCCAAATTGTATATGAAGAAAAAATACATGGAACACTGGAGTTAGAGTTGTGGAACCTGCTGCAGAGTGCACTGGCTCCTACAATCCAAAAAATATCCCATTAGGAATGTCACGTACAATATAGAAAGCTAATGAAGGAAGTTATAAGTGTAACAAAGTATGTGTGACCTTCACATAATATTTCATATGGAACACTAATGTATAATAAACAGATTACATTGAGGAGAAGCAGACAATTGCCATGTATAAAGTAGAATTAACAGTTTAGCACCTGTGATTACTAGGAAGAAACCATTAACAGGTTTTTTAGAGCCTGTGTATCTTTTGACTGATGTGTAATGGTAGAGATGGTGTCCAAGACAGCTGGTTGGCAGAGACAGAGAGAACATTTATATTTGCATCTCAGGCTCGAATTCAAAATGAACATACGCTTGGGTACAGTATGATAAAATTGCTGATTAATGAAAATAGCATTTAGGAGGCAGGCTGTGTTTGTTAATGCTGAACTTTTGTCTGAAGTGTGTTGAATACATCTTGAAATCCTATGTAAGAGTAAGCAATTAGAAAAGTATTCCATTGGTAAATATGAAACTTTAATCGAAATGAGATTAGGCTAAAATTGGGTTTTACTTGTGACCTTTTATAGTCAGTGCTATAGCTAACAATCTGATTTTGAGACTGGGCAATACTTTTCTTGTTTTACTGCAAATATTTCATCTTTTTTTAATAAGATTTTTCAGAATGAAAGTTGCATCCTTGGTGTCTTCTTTTCTCCAGGAAGGGAGGAAATTAAAAAACGGTATGTGCAGGCAATAGGGTTATCTTCCTTGTCAATATGCACCATATTTGTTGTTTGTGTTGTCAAATACCTGCTCTTGCAGGAGGAGGAGGAGGAAAAGAGGGAGACAGCCCCTGGTGCACCTCTTTTCTTAACATTGATGTATTAGGTACATCCTTTTCAAGTTACCGGAGGGAGTGCAAGATGAGATAGCTATTGCTCTAAGACAGTGTCATGCCAAACGTATTTCAGTTCTTTAGCTTCTGTCTTTTTTTTTTTTTTTTTAGCCCTTTGTTTTCTATTTCTTAATGATTTCACCAGTGGCAGATTGTGTCTGACCAATCTGGTGGCATTCTATGATGGAATGATGGCACTGGTTAACAAAGGAAAGACAACTGATGCCCTCTGCCTGGATTTGTGCAAGGCCTTTGGCATTGGTTCAACACCATGTCCTCATCTCTGAAATAAAGAGAGATTAATTTGGAGGTTGGACTATTAGGTAAATGAAGAATTGGTAGAGTGGTCTTAGCCAGGGGGTTGTTGCCAATGGTACTAAGTCTAGATGGCTTATCTTGAGGGAGAGAAGGGAGGTCTTGTTGCAGTCTTCCTGTACTTGAAAGGAGCTTACAAGCAGGAGATGGACCAATTTTTTACATGGGCTTAGGACAGGACAAGGGGAGATTGTTTTAAACTAAAGGAAGGTAGATTTAGCTTAGATGTTAGTAAGAATTTTTTTACTCAGAGGGTGGTGAGGTACTGGAACAGACTGCACAGAGGAATTGTAGATGTCCCATCTCTGGAGGCATTCAAGAACATGCTGGATGGGATCTTGGTCAGCTTCATCTAACGGTTGGCAACCCTGCCCATGGCAGGGGTATTGGATCTAGATCATCTTTAAAGTCTCCACTGGCCTAAAGATTTCTATGATTTTATCATTTTTCTGTTGCATCAGCCTTTGTTTTGTTGTTTCTTTAGACTAAAATATTTATTCATAAATTATATCTTTAACTATTCAGTATTCAAATTTAATTTTATTTTCTTTGAGCCCTTTTTTTTTATATCAGATTTTTTTCTTCTTTTTGCTGACCATGATTATGGACAGTTGTGTCCCTTCAGAAGACAGCTGAAAAATCTCTTTTCTAAACTCTCTCCAAATTTGTTAGTCACAGGGCCTGCCTCCTGGTTCCTGGTCCCCTGGTAAGCTACTGCAGAGCAGCATTAGGAGCTCCCAGCTGGTCCTCCCTGCTGCAGGAAGGCAACAAATGATGGCTCAGGCTTTAAGCACCTGGTCACACACAAAGGCAGAAAGCTGTGCACAGATGGAGTTCTGCTCATCTTCAGGCTGTAACAATATTAAGCTATCTAATTTATAGACAAAGGGCTGAAGTTGCCTGTTACTGCTGTTTTATTAGACTTGGTTTTCTCAGTGGGGTCCTGCTCCATGGCTGGGAATTGTAGAAGTTAGAACAATGCTCAGAATAAATTACGTGTAGGAAAAATATTCAGACTACAGCGATGCACAGCAGCCTTATTTGCAGACCGTGCTGTCATTGTACTTCTTGCTGTTTAAACACATGAGGAGAAAGACCTTATATAAAATACCTGGTTCAGTCAGAGTTCATTTCCTGATCAAGAACTGATTAACACAGTGACACTTCTAACATCTTTGTTTTCTGTCATTTGGGTTTGTATCATTGTGTGTACAGTAGTCCTAAATAGCTTTTACAGAGCTGTTTTTTTTTTTATCTATAAAATACTGACCTTCCTTCCTCACCACCCCAACTCACCTAATATGGTCTGTGTTCCCTGCTGCACTGTAGGGATAACCAGCTCTGATGTAGGGCTGCTTTGCCATTTCTGTAGAGACATCCGTGTTTCCCTGCTCCTTCAGTTCATCAACTCTGGCCTCAAGGTGCTATACGAGTGCTTTGAGGGCTGTTAAATGCTTGCACCACAGTTGGATCAGACACATATATATAACCTTATCTTTGAAAGGTCCGGAGCAAATAACATTGGAGAAGAGATCTTCTGTTCAAGTTCATGCCCTTTTGACTAGTTAGAATTAACACTCACTTAGAGGGGGTAAGAAGTTAAAAATATGCCCGGAAGGTTAGACATTAAGTATGTAAAGCTAGACTTCCAAACTTCCATAATGCATGAAAATGTGTATGTAAAAAAAATCTCTGAACAAAACCAAAGTTTAACAGCTAATACATTTTAAAGTATAAGGATTTTTAAGCCTTTTTTGAGGTTCCCTTTTGCTGGTTGCCTTCAGGGGAGGTGAGACAAGTTTCTAACCTTTGCAGCCAGCTCAGTGGTAGAGAGAGAAGGAAGAACACAGAGGCAGAAAGAAATCTTGAATTTCAACTTGTGTGATCTTTGGGCTTCAAGAATAAAAGTCTTTAAAGAGAACCCCATATGTGCTACATGATCTGCATTTTGTCAGTCAGGCTTACAATTATGACAGGACACAGAAGTCATAAATGTGTAGCAAAGGCAGTCACTCTCTCTTCAGTGTTTCCCTTCTCAGTTCTTACACCTGAAGGCTAGTAACTGACAGTTCTTCCAAACAGTTGTTTGTGCTATTTGATTATCTGTTCTGGATGCTTCTACTGGCAAAATGAGTCAGGTCAAGTTTCTGATTCAGTTCACAGCATGGCTTTGTTTCATTCGCCTTTAGTAAAATGGAGAAAACCATGAGCTCTGCCTTGTCTACAGATNCGTCTCTCTCTGCGGTGTGGTGGGGGGGGGGGGGGGGGGAAGGGTTGAGGATAGCAGGAACTCCACCCTCTGCATGTCTGTCTATTGCTAAGTCAGCTTAGTCATAGCCCCAGTCCCAATAATTAACAAAAATATCTCCAGTGTACCATCAGTGCTGTGTAGGAAGGCAAACTGTTTTTTGATTTGTGCTGAGATACAGATGTGTATGTACCATAGACTGGAGAGTCTTTGCCTCTGACTTCAGTCAGAGATGTTCAAAGAACCCTCTTGGTTGCAGTGTTTGCTATTGGTACCAGTTCAGTGTATGTTCAATAGTTTGTACAAGTAGTTCTGGAATGTTCAAACCATTTTTCATTTAGTAGTTTTGCTACCTGTTCATCCTTTTTTGATATCAGTTTGTGAGTTTCAGAAGTTCAGAGCATTAGTGAGACAGAGGTACTTGAGCATTAGTCGTTGGAGTAAATGAAAACAAATAGTGCTGCTTTACTTTTGTGATATTTGTAATATTTATTTTTCTGAATTTATCATGCTGGTTATCGCTTTCTCATTTGACTGTGAATAAGATTGAAAAACGATATATGCATCTTGCTGCCTGGTGTCAGCACTGGCAAGCTTGTGTGATCATATTTGAGCTGAATATTTCAGCAAATAGTCTGGCCCAGCAGCAATTGCTGAGTCCTGTCTATATTCTCTCTTTGCAGTGAGCAAGGATTTTTCATTTCATACATCATTTACAGCTTGCCATGGTGATTCTAGTCAGCCAGGATATATTTTCAACACAAAGAAAAGGAAGAGAAATATATATCATTTGTTGCAGGAATTCAGCATATTGAGTTGAAATTTAATTGCACTATAACATCAAAAGCTACACTAATAGACAAAAAGTCAACTATCCTTAACTCCAAGTAAAGGATGATTAGATTCTTTTTTTTGTTGTTGTTGTTGCTCAAGAGTTCTGCCTAGGCTTGTTGAGCAGTAATTTTGCTGCTTTGATGCAGTCAATGTTAACATAGGCCTTCATCCTCTTGAAACAGCTGTTTTGTTAATGACACTTTACTACAGACAAGTGCATCTCCACTTCCTTTAGCTTGGGGAGTCTGCAATTCACTACTAGGCAAGAAAATCAATAAACAAGGAGGGGGTCTTGGTAGGGATCCACAGAGCACAGGGTCTCTATGACCTCATAGGAAGGCTCTTTCTTTTTTGTTTGTTTGTTTGTTTCTTTTGTTTCTTTGTGTTTTTTTTTTTTCTCTGACTGTTGTCCTCCCGGAACACCTGGATCTGATCTGCAGTAGTTAAATCAGGACCAAAAACAGGAACAAAAATGACCAAGACCAAACAAAAACCAAAACTCATAATTATTTGCAGAAACATTCAAAGCTTCTCTGAAACTTGAGAATATTGCCCATTGAGATTGGGTCCTTGGATAAGGTATAGGTGAATCAATAACACAAGCCTTGTGCCTGGATACCTTCTTTTCCTTTTTAATTGGATCTTCAGAATAAATTAGAATTATTCTTTTCATTTCCAAATTCATCAGAATCGCAGAGATCTCTAAGCAAGCACTGCTTCATTTCTGAGACTTCTGTAAAGGTTCCTTTATAGAACAACCACAATTGCTGAAGACTGCAAAAAATGAGTTTACTTTTGGTTGAAATACATTTAAGTTTAAAATATGTGAAGGGTGTATAAAATTTGTAAAGTTTAATGATGTTTAAGGCCAGGCTGGATGGGGCTTTGAACAACCTGGTGTAGAGGGAGGTGTCCCTGTCTATTGCAGGGGGTTTGCAGCTAGATGACCTTAAAGGTCCCAATCATAGAACAGTTTGTATTAAGTAGGATGCATAATACTAGTACAGTTTCTTAGGGGAGTAAACAGCATTAATCAATCATAGTCATGAGAGTTTTGCCCATTTTTGGACTGAAAAGCAACTTTGAACAGCAGATAAGTCCTTCATACTTTTCCCTCCAGAAATACCTTGTATTGCCCCTTGTAATGCGCTCCATAGGGTTCAGGAATTGATGTTTGCCACTAAGCCCTTACGATGGCTGAAGCAAGTATGGAGAAGTCAGAAGGTGGCTAATGACATAAACAAAGCACCTCATTGTTTAAGAAAAAAATCCAGAGAAGAGGATGATGAGATTAGAGTATAGAAGTAGTTTACCAGCTTCCAATTTGTCCATAAAAAAAAAAGTCCAGAAGCAGCAATGCAGGGAGCGACATACTTTATAAAA
>VXAB01010755.1:65206-151577 GCA_013399175.1 Odontophorus gujanensis | reverse complement strand
AAAAAAAAAAAAGAATGGTTGGCAGAGTGCTGACAGGGCAGTGAGTAACAGATTTTTATATCCATTCCTCAAATGCCAATAAGATGGAAAAGGCCCTGTGCTTATCCTGGGATATCCTGATTGTTAGATACAATGATGGCTTTGTTTGTGTGTTCTTGAGACCTTCAAAGATAGAAAAGTGGGGAAAACATTGCCTATAGCATTGACCTTGTTGCCCTGTTAGTGGGATGGATCTGATGAGCTATGTTCTTTCCAGTTTCATTTGTCAAAATCCATAAGGTCATCACAGTTGCATATATTTGACTTCAGAAGATGAAGTTCTATAGTTAGTAACAACGTACTTATTTTATTACACTTGCTTTGGTAGAAACTGGGGGTGTTTCTAAAACAATCTTAATTTCAGAGTGAATTATATTAGTTTTTTGTTGTTGCCTGTTGTCTTAAACTTTTTTTTCTGTAATTAGGAAGCAATAAAATACTTTATTTCTCTTTTGTTTAATTGAGTTAATGATCTCTGCAAAGAAACATGATACAGAGGGTTTTTTTGTTGTTGCTGGTTTATTTATTTATTTATTTTTGCTGATCTCAAGTGGCTCTTAAGTGTTTCAGATTTTGCTAGACTCAGAGCTGTAAGGAGTGTACCAAGAGTTGTTCTGGCATCTTCTAAGGTCATTCACTTTATTGCTGCTTAAATATGAGCTAAAGCAGTGTAGGAGACAGCTTGAAGAGTGGCAACCAGGTTCAAACTTGCAGAGGGAGTGTGTCTGGCAGGTTGACCCCTAGGTGTGAGAGTGTGTGTGGTTTTTAATTCATTGAGAGAGCAGAACTTGTACATTAATGAGCAGTCTACCTTGCTAAGTCACAGTTTTAAGAACCATATGCCTTTCTGTCCTTTTCTTGCTCTACCCTCTAGAAAATTGAGATCTGTTGTTACTTACGACAGTGGACTGTCATATCAAAGATTAGAGAAATCCATGATGAAGAGACAATTAGGGAAATGCGAGAAGTTATAGGATAAAGATTTTCATTAGAGAAATTAAAAAAATGTAATGAGATTCTTGTTTATTACTTTTGCTAATTTAGGAAATCTTACTACTGGCTGTAGCACTGTGAGGTTAAATTGTACAGATAATTTCAAAATGAATGTTTTAGTGGTTCAGAACATAGGACTTCTGTATCCACTCACATTTAATGGATAGATCTTAATCTTAGACTGTGACCGTCTGTTTCAAAAGTAAAGGCCCCTTCAGGAGCAAAACTGTGTCTTCCATAGCTGTGAGAGCTGCCATTGTATTTACCTTCCTGTTTTTTTGTTTGTTTTTGTTTTGTTTATTTTTAGTATCTCCATTATTCCAGGGGAAATGATTTCTGTATAATGCCTGACTTCTCTGTTACATGTAAAAATTGATCAGCTAATATTCATCTGCTATTTGGAGGTGAAAAGCATTAGACATGTACTGAGCATTATTTGGCTACTGATATTAAACAATTGTCTCTTAGCACATGTGGCTTTTTAGAACAGGTTATTTCAGATACTAGGATACATCATATTTGTGAGCAGCTCCTCCAGCTCTAGGGCTTGTTAAGAGTTATCTTTATTTTCAGGATTTGAGTTCTGGAGGACGTCAAGATTCAGGCTTTCCAGTAAACATAATAATTTTACTTATACTAAAATATGAGTAAATGCTAAGCTAAACATTTTCTGATACCCCTAAATTAAATGTTGTTCTATTATTTTAAAGGTAGTTTATTCCAACAGCAGCATTTAGTTTATTTTCCATAATTTTAAACTGAAGACAGCAGACCAGTGTATGAGATACCATGTGGGCCAGAGGCATAGGTGCCTACGTGAGATTCTTGACTAATAGTATGTAGCAGGTGGGATTTCAGTTTTGGGTGACGCTGGTGTGCCACGAAGCCTGTGCTACTTGTCAGTAGCCTTGTACCAGGTGTTGCTGTGGGACACAGCATAGAGGTGAGACTGCCCCCTGAATGTGGGTCAAGTGGAGGTTGGGGTCTTTTCCTGAGTGACTTGTCTGGGAACATTTGAAGGGCTGATAACGTGCTACTGCCCAGTGGAGACAGAAGTGCTACACTTCTGTATTAATAGACTTAAAGGGGGGCAGTTTCATTTATTAGACACTAACTGAAAGCTAATGGTTCCCTTTTCAATACTGCCTGTCCTTGCTTGTATTTACTGTTATTGGTACAGTAGATAGTGTTTTGTGATAACGATATCATCAGAGAAAACCATAGCATGTCAGGAAAGATTTTTTAATATGATCTATCACAAAAGCAATAACAGAAGCAGAAAAATAGGGAAGCAGCTGTGTCATTTGAACAGAAACCTGACTTCTGCAGTTACAACTCTGGAAAAAAGGGTCCCCTTTGAAATTCTTACATTCATTGGTGGCTTTTCCCCAGCTTTCCAGCCAAGTAGCTAGTAGTGTGGCGTGCTTTTCAGCAGACTTTATTAACTCAATTAAACAAAAGAGATATAAAGTAAATTACTACATCCTAATTATAAAAAAAAAATAAAAATCAATAAACAAGCAACGAAAACAATTATATAATTCACGCAGAAATTAAGATGTTTAAACCACTAACAATTTAAATCAAAGTAATGGTAATAAAATAAGTGTAATGTTGCTAATTGCATCATTTCATCTTCTGAAGTCAAATACATAAATTTTTGTTGAGTTGGTGTATTTTGGCATTTATAAGTATAGCAATGGAACTTGAATAGTTTCAACTTACTCAGCAGCATAGAAAAGTACATCTTTTATAGAGCGAGAAGCTGAGCCTGCAGTGATGGGGAAAAATGTGCTTATAAGGAAGCTTCAGTCAGGCTGGTATGCAGTGCTGAGGTAGGAATCTGACATTCAGCATCAGCATCCACTGCCTGAAACCACTTTCTCCTTCCTAAACTCTCTTGCAGTGGATTGATTAAAATTCCCAATTGATATACTCAGTCTATGTTCCATAATCACTAGTGTTTCCTGCATCAACAAGACTGACAACAGCAGAATTGAAGCTCAGTGATCTTAAAACTTGTCTGTGACAGGCTTGGTTTGAAGCAATATTCTTTTAGAGAAATAGCAGAAGGAAGTGTTTTGTTGTTTTTTTTTTTCCTTTCTTTTTCTGCCTCTCTTTTCTTTTTTTTTTTTAGAGCTGAGATTTTGTAATCCATGGAGGTTTGGTGGCATTACTTTGATTAGTGAGAGACATATGTCCCTCAAACAAATGAGTAATTCTAATACTGATAACAAAAGAAGGTAAAGAAATATAGTGAGCTGCAGCCTGCAGAGTAAAATTGATTTTGCTTTGGAGATTTTGGCCTGGCCTTTTTGACATGTAAGAGCTTCTGTGGACCGTTCACAGAGGTGGAGAGGGCTAACTTACTCCTGTGGTTTGCTGTCATTGACTTCACTGACAGCTGGATTTGTCCCTAACAGGGTAATGTGATCAAACTTAAAAAAGGAGATATTTCATTCTAATGGACCAAATGTACTTTTTCAGAGTGATGTGATGCAAGGATGAATATTAAAAAAAAAAAAAAAAAGCCTGGTTATAATATTTTATATGAAAGAATCTATGTATAAACCTGAGAGAGAAAATGTCTTTTGTTGAGTAAGAAGCTGAGCTTGCAGTGATGAACGAAATGCAAGGGTGTGTAATAATCAGTGCCCAAAATGACCCCGGGTTTTCTAACAAAATCAGCTGTCAGAGGATCTGACTCATTCAAATACATGCTTTGGAAATGCACACTTCTACACCACTGCTTCATACCAATCAATGACAATTCAGTCCTGGCAGAATTCAGGCAGAGCCTATTATAAGCCATCTAAAACTGAATTGCTGTCAAAAAATTAGACATCAAGGGGATTGCCACACTAGTATCTGATGTGAAAAAATAGTGCCAAAATTTAGTACATTGGAACAGTTTTAGATTCAGCTTGCTATTAACTGCTTAAAAAACTGTCAATTATATTGAAAATATTTAAAATATCTAGCCATAAACAGAGATTGACAGCTTTGGCTTTGCATCTAGCAGGAGCTGAGGCAAGTGAAAATATGTTTATAATTATTATTTCCTGTTGGTTAGTAATCTATTTTACTCTTGTCTCAATCAAAAATAGATATTAGATTTCATTACCGAACATTTAATTTCTATGCAACTCCAGTTACTCCTTCTGTTAAAAAGTGAACTGCATTTCCATTTTGGAGGAATGAGGAAGAGAACATAATCAGAAGAATATTTATTTTATTTTGCTGCAACATAATATTACAGAATAACTCAGAATCTTCTTTGTTTTGGATGCCCATATTAAAAAAAAAAAACAAAAAACAAAACAACAACAACAAAAAAACAAAATGTGATTTGTTTTCTTTTGTTATCAGGGATAACAAAATCTTTTTGAACGAACTACTTTGTGTTATAATATTGTAAAACAAAGAATGAAGATTCTCATTTGCTTCTGGTTCCCTTTTGTAAGTGTGTTATTGTGAATAGACATTTTATTAACTATCTGTCAAAACAGTGAAATATTTATATTGCCTGGACAGTAAAATTCTCATTTTATATATTTACAAGAACTGCCTAGGAGTACTGAAGCAATGAGTACTCCTTTGGATAGATGGAGGTACCTTGAAAATATTGCTCTTTGAGCTTACTGATGCTTTCAGGACAGGATTGGGAGAGTGATACAGATGGGATCATTATTCAGTACCCCTGCTGGCTGGTTAAGTGCACTGTTATAGATTGCTCGTGTGGATGTGCCATGAAGCAGCTCTTAATACCTGGGGAGATGAAATGGGGCCCATTAGGGGAAAGAAAGAAATGTGAAGTAATGACTGGTTAATACTCTTGGGTACAAGGGTGTAAGGTATTTGCTCTTGAACAGTTTCTGTCAACGAGTGAAGAGGTAATTTCTGCATTTGCCTGAATTGGCGTCCAAGGAAAGAAGACTGATAGGGGCAATCAAATGTTACATTAATTTGTGTGCTGTGTGCATGTTTATAAGTCATTGGCCATCTTGCCCGTGTTGCATTACTCCCAAGGCATTCCTGTCCGCAGAGTGGCTCACTGCTTTCTCCTTCTGCCTGCATTTTTCTTTACCTCCTGTGGCTGATATCTTTTCTGCCAACTGTGTCTTTTCCGCAAGGTAATTCTCTTCACTGCTGACTGTGATCCTGGGGGATTCGAGGGCTGTCAGCCACACTTTCACCTTCTGCAGTTCTTTCTTCTTTCCTTACATGTTTTTCTTCCTTCACTTCTCTCTTGCTACCTTCTTCTCATCTTTCTTTCTTGATCTGGACTTCACTGTGTCCTATAAAACAAAAGCTCAGCCTCAACTGAGTCATAGAACAAATTTTAACTGTTACAGACCTTTTCTATGAGGAGTATCTTCTGAACTAGAAAACCATAGATTGAAGTTTTAACTAGTCAAAGTGGACAGAATTGCCTTTTGTGGTTATAAATAGCCTTCCAAAGGAATAAAAATACTTCAGTGGATAAAATACTCGAGCTCTTCAATGTAATGAAAAGCTATGTAGTTCTCAATTCTTGAGCTTGCAGTTTTTGCTTAATGGTGACTGCACCTAATGATCTCCAGATATCTTTGATAGATAGTGTAGCATGAACTGGTATTTACCCCATATGTTGTTTCTGGTTAACTTATAGGAAAAAAATGTATAGAAAAAATCACAGATAATTTGACATTGATTGCTATGTACTTGCTGAGATGTGAAATATGTGCTTCTGTGTTCTTGGTTTTATTTTCTTGAGCTTCTTTTCTTGATGCTGCACTGGAATATAACTCAGTTGTGTATCCTGATTTTTATCCTACATTCCCGTGTTTTTCTTTGATAAAATTTGCAAAGAGAGATATTTACATACCCCACTTGGGGTACACAGAATAATATTTTCATATTCTCATCCAACAACACACAGGAGCAAGATAACTCTTAGTTTTTCTTTAATCATATCTATATAGTTCTGTAAAAACTGATTCATGAGTATGAGAGATTTCTTTTAAGATAATAAATTGCTTTGCCAAAGAAAATTTCTGTAAGTATAAGTAGTAGTAGTTCACTGTAAACTTCTATGATCAACCCATCAAACGTCTTAATTCTAAGCACACTGGATATGATATGGGTGCAGAATATCTTTTGCAGCTTGCTTTTAATTTACTCTTCTAGTAACTGCATTATCTTCCCGCTACAGCTATTTATCAGGAAGGTGATTAAGTGGAGTCATCTTTATGTCTTTTGAAATATATCTAAATTGGGATGATCTAAAACTCCAACAAATTATGGACACTTGTGATGCTTATGTTTGTGTTCCATGGGCAGCAATTTACCCTGTGTTTTTCCTGTTCAAATAAATGAGAGACAGCTGGGGTTGGCAAGAGTCATCTTACCAAATTGTAGATATTTTAAACATCTGGCAATAAACTGTAATTTATATATATAAAGTTAAATATTTACCCAGAAGAAGTACCATTAGAGCATGCTTGAAAGCTGCATCCATGCAGACACAAAGGAAAGCTTTGTATCTTATTGCCACAGGCTAGGACTTCAGTTTGTAGTTAATTTATATGCTGTTCTTCTGAAATGCTGTAACTTTTATTATTAATCAATTTAAACTGAAAGAAGTAGTAGTCCTCAGAATTAAAACCAGACTTCTTTCAGTAACTGAATTCATCAGTCCAGTTCCATAAGTAGTAAATGTGACTGAACTCTACACAAGGAGAGAGTTAGTGGAGCTGAATTCATGTACATCATGCGCTTCACAAAATCTATTTCACTCATAGTCTTTTCTAAGCTCTTGTCAGTGACACTCTGAAAGGGGCTGAACAAATGATTTTTCTAGTGCACTGAGAGTTATGGTATTTCTTAAAAATCTCAACTTAGCTTTTTGTACCTTAGTTTCTGATGGCTGAACATTTTAATTGTATTACCTTTTAAAATCTGTCCTGTCATTCTCTCTAAGACGTGGAGAAAAATACACTCTCTCCTAAAACACACATTACAGGGCTTCTAAACCATTCTGTTTCTGTTCCTCTCTAATTCTTGGAATACCTTGTTACATCTCCATGAAACACAGTACGTCAACCTAGCCTTATCCCATACCTGGATGATTTGTCACTGTGATCTGTGAGGTAGTTGTAGGAGTTGTATTAAGTGGTCAGAACATCTAGTGACTCATTGTGGTTTGTTGACATTGAGTAAATGAGGTGATTCTCCTTTATTTTCACGTTAAAGCATTGTATGTGTGTAGATGAACAGGATGCAGTGAAGAGCTGGAAAATTTAAGCAGCCTAGAGGTAAAAAGAGATTAAAGTATAGTATCTCAAAGTAGTAGGAGTAAATCAAAGTAGCAAATGTGGTAATATTATCATTTACTTCACATATGTAAGCAAGAACATACTTTCTCTCATCCTCCTAGCAGTGTTATAGCTAACATATTAATAGTAAAATGTTTCTGATATGATATTTAATCATATAGAGTGGATGCTGTTAGTAAAGATTGCTACTTCATGTCATTCTTGAAGAAATAAACTACAGAAGGGGAATCTTACTGGAATCTGTACTATTTTCTCCCTTGCTCTCTGATGGGAAGATATGTAACTGCTATTATCTATTTTCTTTGACCACTTGCTCACTAAAATTCAATTCTGGCAACAGGAGTGTCATGCTCTTCAAAGAGCTGAGCTGCTACAGCAGCTGTAGTGAATGACACTTTGTTTCTAAAGTCTCATCATCCTGTTACAATATCCATGATTACATATCCATGTATCTACACTATAGCAGTTGTGTGGCAGAGGCTAGAAACTAGTAAATAAAAACATTTAGCGTGCTGTTTTGGGCACTTGGCCTTCAATATAATGTTCTGGAGCTCTGTGACACAGCCTTAGCCATCTGCTAAGTAGTAGTAAAACCACTACTGACGAACAATGCGTTTGATCTGGTCCAGTCTTCCAGTTAGTCAAATTATTCTTTTTCACGTATGAGCTACTTTAAAAAATGAATTTTCCTTGTTACAAGTTTCACAACTTAAATTAACTTAATTTTTTTTGTTCATTAATTTCTACTGCAAATTAGAACGTGATATTAGATGATACAGTGTGTGCTTATGCTATTTAATTTGGACTGTACGTGATTGTGACCACTGTTTTGTTATAGTTTAAGCATCTTAGTGTGGGTTTCCTTTGCTTCATTATACATCTACCAGAGTTTAGATCTGATTTTTTTTTTTGTGTGTTTGTTTGTTTTTAAATTTTTATTTTACTTTTCTAAAATTCAAAAATATTTCATGTTTTCCATTTCTCTTGATTTAAATTTCTAAAAACATCACTGCATGAACTCTGGCTCGTATTTAACTGTTACCTAGGTATCAGGCAGCAGGAAAATCAAGTTTAGCCTGGACAAATGAAGCAACCTACTCAAAATAAATAGTTAGGTAAAACACCTAAGCACCTTTCTGATGTATTTACTTCTTTTTCTTGTACGCAAATATGAAAAACTTAATGATTTATTTTATATAGCTTTCCTCTGCTTCACTGTCCAAAATCCTGATGTGTTTAAAAGAGGAGAAGTAATTTGGCTGAAGTGGGGGCTTAGTAATGAAACTTTTTTTTTTCTGAAAATACGGATTTGATAAAACCATAGCGTCTCACTTCATGACATGCTTTTTTACTTGAAGTTTGTACTAGGAGAGTTTCTCTGGTCCAGAAAGTAAGAAAAAGGGATAAGCAGTGTAGGGATTATCTCCCAAATAGAATTAAGTGGAATGTTGAATGACTCACTTAAAAAGATATTTAGTGCTCTGGTTAATGCTCTCTTCCTCTGGTTTCTGACTTTTGTTGTCTGCTTATTCCCAGGTGTTGTAATGTTCTCAAGTCTTAACATTTTTTTCCCCATTTATTTATTTATATTAAGAAGCATAAATCATGTTTTTGGCAAGTTCTAGTTAAGCCTCTGGCACGTATTTGACTACAAAGTTTAGATATGCTTCACTGAAACTTGTGAATTTTATGATATGGAATTTTAAATGAGTAACAAACATGATACCACAAATAGTAGTTTTATTAGAAGGTGGCACATGATTCAGTAATGTTTGGGAGCTCCTGCTTATACGTCTAAGGATGACATTTGCTGTGATTTATCTAAAACATCATGGCATTCTGCTGGTTATCTGTTATGGCCTGAATGCTCTCCTTCTGTCTCTTCTGTCAGTATCTCATCCTACAAGCATGACCTAAATTCATGGTTCTTTTTTCCTGTCTCCATGTAGCCTTTAGCAGCGCTGTTTGGGGAAGTGTACGGCTACAGCATAAAAAAAGGAGTCATCCCTGTCAGTTGTTATTGACTGGAAAGCATACCACTGTAAACTCTCCTCTGTGAAGTGACTACAGTGGTTCTAGTAGTGGATCTACACTGACAATTGTAGTCCAAGATTTCCGTATGTGACTTATTTGTAACAATTCTTGGCTTCAGAAATAAATGTGTGGAAATATATCCTCTTATATTCTCCAGACATTTCAATGTGGTCTGTTCTTTCAGTGTACATGCTGAAGACAACTGTTATTTCCAAATGGATTAGCAAGTAAATGTTGCACAGAAAATTTCTTAGAAAATTTATGCATATTCACAGTGTCTTCTGGTGAAGAAATACTTTCAGAGTGATAGAAAATGATGTCTTGGTTTTAAACTTTTGCTGACACCTTAACTGTGAGATTTGTCTTTTTTTTTTTATTGCTGTTTATACAGAACTTAAATGTAATATACCTTGTAATCAATATTGGAGTAAAATTTTTACTTGAAAAAGAAGATATGCACCAACTTTATCATGGCGACAGTGATATGAATAAACTCATGAAAGAGGGGAGTATATTATAGATGTTATTTATGTGGTAACAACTGCAGA
The DNA here is from genome assembly GCA_013399175.1 of Odontophorus gujanensis. Lineage (NCBI taxonomy): Eukaryota > Metazoa > Chordata > Aves > Galliformes > Odontophoridae > Odontophorus > Odontophorus gujanensis. Next base: position 141,646 of record VXAB01010755.1, on the reverse strand, counting down.
CTTGAGAATGGTAGTAGAATATTCTCTACTTTTTATAGAAGAAAACTGATTTAAAATGCACCTTTACACTTCAATTTATCAGTATACTAAATTTTGCATATTTCTAATTGTTGTTTTATTTATAAATCTCAAAAAGCAGTGAAACATAACATTGTGAATTTTAGATAACAATGAAAAGGCCAAATTATCATAGATATTTATTCTATATGGATGCAAAAAAAGGTTTGCTCATTTCAAATGTTCTTTTATTCTTAAGTGCTTATATATAACAAAAAAATTCAGTTTTGTCACTTTAAATGATCCCTATTTTTTGTTTGAAAGGATAGCCACCGAATTTTGTTGCTCTGTTAGTGGGTTGGTTGTTTTGAGTTGTTTCCAGAGGTTACCTCCATAAACCTTCTGGCACACGTTGTACCAGAGCACCAGGGGTGCCCTGCAGATGCTGACCATGCAAACAATAAAGAAGAGAGAGCCCAGCACAGCACCTCGGAGAAAAATATTTTTTTCATGGAACAAGTATCAAATTGCTGCCCACTGAGATCTGTTCTCTTACAAACTGCTAGAATTCATTCTGTATCAAAACAAAATAATTCCTCTGGGTAACAGTTTCTGTCACCAATTGTCACCTTCTCAAATTGCTGTAACACACAAAATCAGCGATCTTTACATCTTTCCACCTGTAGTGATATCTCCTTTCAGACCATCTCTTCCACCAGTTCCTGCTGTCTTGTTGTGGACTGCCCAGTTGGTGGTAGGTTCCTGGGGACCTGCAGACCCTGCTGTGAGGGAAGGGCCCAGCAGCACTCCTGAAGCAGAGATGGGCTGTGTCCTGTCAGCTGCCCTTGCCTGAGTTGAGGTGGGCTTTGCAAATGCTGTGGGCAATTGGGTGACTCCATGCCTACCCCAGTGACGTGTTCCTGGGTGATCTTGTGCAAGGCCAGGACCTTTCTGCACAGGAGTGTTGGTGTGTGTCAGAGTGTGCTGGCGGTTAGCTCTGAAAGCTCGTCCTGTTACATACTGATCAGAGAATTATGTGGTTGTGCATAGAAGAAAAAAAAAAAAAATATATATATATATATATTGTTTGCTTAATGTAAACAGATGTTTGAGGCACTCTCATGTTAATGAGGAATTTCTACCCCTGCATACAGCATTGTGATTGCATGGGGAAGCCTGCAGACCTCATGTGTTTGAAGCTGCAGCAGTGCTGTGATGGCCATCATTCTGTGTCAAGACAAAATCACTTTGTAGGAGCCTTGCATAATGCCTGGTATTTTAATCATTAGCGATACTTTCCCAGCACTCAATTATATTATGAAGGCTGGGTTATGTTCAGATCTTTCTAATGGTCACAGGTAAAGTACTGAAGCCTCGATTATTTTATAATAAGTAACGCATATCTGACGGAATAATACATTATGCACATCCTCTCCTATATGACTCTAAAGGTCAGCTAGCAACTTGAATATTTTTGTCCTCCAGAACATTTCACTTCAAAGGTTCATTAGAAAGAATGTCTTCTCTTTTCAATATGTTCTAACAGTAGGCTATTTCTTACAGTACCAAGTTTTGACTATTTTATTTTATACAAAGTAAAATTGCATGAGCATTGCCATAGTGCACATTCACTTACAGTTATCAATTTAATAGCATTTCAGGATCAAGCTAAGCCAGCTTTTACTGTGAAGTATGACAAAGAAAGTGGCCCAAATACTGCAATTTACTTTGGGCAAATGATTCAAATTCAAATGTACTAACAGATGCCAACAGATACTGCCCTAATTTATAGATTCCAGCACTGCCAACAGGTGCTCTGTTCACAGCCTGATTACAGTTTCTTGCAAAAACTGTACGCCTAGACCTTCATTTTTAAAGTCTGCAACCCTGCAGTAGACTTTAATGATTGTTAAAAGCTCTATCTCATTTTAGATGCATAAATGCCTGTTCAGTGGTGAAAAATATTCTGTCTAAATGTATTTATTTAAAGTTTAAACATCTGAATCTTTCTGAATTTCCGTGAACATTTGCTCATTTTATAAAATTCAGACTTACAGTTTAATTTCTGCTTTTTTAATTACTATCCTATTCAGAAAAAACACTTGTGGAAAAGGAGAAAATAATCACATATTGCTTCTGCAGCAGGGCATGTGTGTCCCATTTGCGAGTTGCAGAAAACTTGTCCAATACTGCTTTGCCTTCTAACTACTTGTGGAAGCCATGAGCAGGAGTTCCAGCTACACTTAACAAATCAGCTTAGCTTTGAACACGGAGATGCTACTCATATGCGCAAAAGATAAGCTTATAAAATTTTGGTCTAGAAGGATTTTGTTGTCAATTTGGAAGAGAAAATAAAATATGGATCTTAACAGACCAATCTAGTAAGGTAAAGAAAAACATGAGCTCGGACCTGATGTTGTTTTCCATTGATAAGAGTCTGTGACCTTTGCTTTCTTGAATGTTCATGTGTTTAGATCTGAAGTGCCTCTTTCAAATGCTATACGCTTTCTCAGTTGTTGTTGGGAAGTTCCTGTTTGATAGCACTGAATTATTGTGATGGGCTGTCTGGCAGAAAAGTGGCTGGAGGATTTTGTGATAGCTTTGGGGCCAGACCCCAATCAACAGGCCATATGTTTAGATCCTTCTCCATAACAGATGACTGTGCCTACGCACTCCCAGGTGCAATGTCATTGGGATTGTATTTACAAACAGAAAGTAGTGACATTCAATTATGTTCATCGGCAATGTTGTAACAGCCACAGAGAAAGTAATTTACTACACCAACACAGTATGAAATTCTTTGCTTAGAATCAATTTTTCATTATATTGGAATATGGTATATTATGTCTGTATTCGTTTTTCTGATTTAGTGAAAGAGCTGGTAATATGTAGAGTTTGTCCCTTTCAAATAACTGACATTTGAGAAAATATTGGGATAAAAGAAATTGCTAATAAAGCAGTATTAATATATCTTTATGAAGTTTTCTACTATAAATGAAAGCGTGAGTCACCAGTGTTTGGGCCACTTCCTGAAATTCTTTTTTTTCCTTTCTTCTTTTCTGTTGGAGTTTGAGTGCTTTTGCCCAAGTAAAATGAAGCCTGAATTCAGCACACAGCCCATTGTAAGTTTGGTCTGTTTGTACTGGCAGTGCCTAAGCAAAGTATTCAGCCATCAGTTACTGTAACATTTATTACTAATTTTTCTTGTGACTATTTATTTTTTTGAGTCACCACAAGTTGTTTTCTACTATGAATATAAAATAATTAAATTTGTATCTCATGGTTATAATTTTTTTTTGTTTAGTAACAGCTACTCTGTCCTCTAAATATCCATGTATGTATCATGCAATGGGTGTTTTGATTTAGAAAGTGAAATTACCGTCAGTGATTTGACAGTCCCGGGGTCCCAATGCTTACAAGGTTAAAAGATGCATTGACAGCTAGAGTACATAAAGTTTGGTTTTGATTGGTTGGTGTGCACTCTTGAGATAAGAAGTCAGGAGGTAGGGCCAATCTATGCTAATACTTCAGGTGTTGAAAGTAGCAAGTAATTTTGAAGGCCTTAGTGAACTATCTGCAGGTGATATTATTTCTATGGTTATTGAGGTTAGGACCAATTTCGAGAGAATAATGACTCAGTGGGCTCTCCAGCTGTGTTTTTTAGCTTGCCGTGGTATTTAATTACAATTTCTCCTTTAAATTTGCAGGTAAATCTTAGGTACTGACCTTCTCTCACTGTTGTATCTGATGATGAATTAATATGTAGGTTAAATCACAAGTTGTTTTTGAGCAATATTTTTTGCCATTGTGCAGTTCATCTTTTATGAAAAAATTAATAAAAGAATCATATTACTAATGAAATTATTAATTTAGTTGGTAGTAAATTAATTCTGCTATTCTAACTTTAACGAGTGGATTTTATCTCTCTGCTCTTTTAACTTAGACAAGATATGAGGCCCTTTAGAAGGTAATGCTGTTCAAACATGCATTCTATGTCTTTAATGAATTAGTTGCTAGGGGAGTCTGTTTGTAACCACTGAGGTTGCATTAGAGTCTGTACTCAGAAAATGACTTTAGCTGAAAATTTGGGGATGTTTTAAGGGAGAAATAATACATGTTGTGTTTGAGCAGTGGCTAGCGTGTTCTTGAAAAGCAGTTGTGCTCATTCAGACTGTAGAATATGCTCTATATCAGTTTTTCTGCTGTTATGGGGTAGCTTTTAAACTAAGTATAATGAAGAAAAATAATATTCTAATCAGTTACAACTAGTAAGATGCTTCACATTCTAGTGAAAAACTTGTATCAAATGCTCTCTTTCTTCTTGTACTCCTGATTGATTTTTTTCAGAAGACTTTATATATAAAAACCAGTACACTTTTTCCAAGTACTTGCCATGTTGAATCTAATCATATTACATAAATTATCTGTTTTCATTCCTCCAAGTCGTATATTTTCCTGTCTGATTTAAAAACATTTAATGTAATTTGCAGTAGCTGCAAAATATATAGGTGTCATTTTCAGTCTTTTTGTCAGATGGAATGATAGAATTCATGATTTGAGAAAATAAGCAGTACTGAGACCAGATTAAAGAAAATGTGAGAATTGGGAACACTTATAAGGTAATTCTTTCATCATACCTATAATGTAATGCTATAATGCTTTAGTATAATGTAATGCCATCGTATACAAATAAGAGGCTAATATATTAACAGGAAGTGATCAGGAATTATATTTGGCTGTCTACTTGCAGACCGTATAACCTATAGAGAACGTATACAGAGGCAAAGACCAAACTATCTTTCAGATTATTTGAGAATGAAGTTTGTTTTGGTGAGACACTGCTCGTGAGTCATAAAAATAATCCTAGATGTGACAACATGATGATTTTTTTTATGTATTCATATTGGAAATCTCTATTGATTTTTCTGTTTACCATGGAGTAATAATCTTCCTGTATGAAATGATAAGTATGATTTTTTTGGAAGAAAAAAACTTATTTACACCTTGCTTGTCTGATTTTAGATTCCAATTAAAAGCAATAGACGTAAGTAAATTTTTACCTTAAAGAACCAAGATTAATGTACTAGTATATTAATTGTATTGTAGCATGTTGATCCTGTGAGATGTGTTCATCCTGATGGCTGAAGCAGGACCTACAATGTAATGCCAACTGCATAGTTGCCACTGAATAACATATTAGACATGAGATGGACATACGATATCAAAGCATTATTTTTCTTACATTTGTTTTTAGCTGCAACGACACTAGTTGTCATCAGATAAAGAACAGTTAAGAGCAGAATAAGATGCATATTTTCTGGGGTGCTAACAAATATATCTTATCTGTACATTCACTGTATTTTTAAGTTCGAATAAATTCTCTGTCAGTTTTAAGACAGTGATCATAAAACTCAGAGTTACTGAAATGAAGCATGATGCCTTGATAAAACAATTTTTTACCTTGCAGCTTCTCAGTGAACAGATGACAACTATATTTAGTGGTGCTGAGTCTTTATTTCCCAGTTTTAGTCAAGAAATTGGACAAGGCCAGGGAAACACAGGTCGAAAGCTAAGAGTAATTCAGTCCTTACTTTTGCTTCTGAAATCTTGCTAGTCTTCAGTTGCCATCTTTTAGTACTTGAACTGCTCACTTACTAAATCAGATGTAATAAAGCAAATTGAAGACAGGTGCAGCTGCTTATCATGTACAGCCATAGGCACCTCTTTGCTGAAAACATGCAAATCAAATTTGAAATAGTAGTAGCTCTGCAAAACACAGGATCAGTTAGATGTTTGACAGGGAAGAATGTATGTTCATAACATTACTTGACCCATGTTCCAAGGGCAACCATAATTCTACTCGCTGGAGCCATAGATCATTGAGACGATGTTCTCATAAAGAAATTGTGTCAGGCAAGGTTGTCTTTCTCTTGTCTGACTTCCTGGCCAAATAAAATGCAACTCATAAAACGTTCATTGCACATACTCTTTAAATGTCTCTTCATACAAAAGGCACTGATGTCTGAAAAATTATTCACAGCAGCCAATGAATAGATGCTGAATAAATCTTTCTGCTTTTAAGATGACCATACACAAATAGCAGTCTTTAAAATTATTATTTGCATTTTTTCCCATAATTTTAATAATAGATAATCCATTCCTTTCTTACTGCTTCATATATGAAATTGAAGGTGTGCAGAAGATTAGTTGCAAGTGAAAAGTCTGATATTGATTCACCTTCAGATGAAGTATAACGTTTAGAATCAGGTGGGATTATCTTTCCTGAGTGCTGTGATAAATCTGCTGTTTACAGTATCCTTCATCCCACAGCCATAGCTAAAGCCAGCTGCTTGGGAGGGCTTCAGCAGCAGAGAAGCTGCACCATTCTTGGGTCTCAAATGCATCTCTTGTGATGAGACTTGCTCATGTGGCTTTCTGCATGTCAGGGCACCCTGCTGCCCTGTGCCCTAGTGATGGACTTGGCAGGGCCTCCATACTAAAATCCCATGCTCCATGCTGCCTTCAGCTGGAGAGCACATGGGGCAGCTGACGTGCAGTCCTTATTCTCCTGTGCTCTGGGACTCTTGATGCACAGCTCCCTGCACGCAGTCCGCATGTGGGAAGCATCTGCTGTTGCTTCTCCATCTGGGATCCAGCCTGAAGGCAATGGGAGCCAAGTAGTTAGGGCAAGAGCAGAGGAATAAGGCTATTTATTTCAGATACATCCTTTGGGTGGTACAACTTGGAGATTTCTTCATAGAAAATGTGTGCTATTGGAAGAACACACTGGAAAGATTAAACTGAGTTTTCTCTTTGCTACAGATTCTTGAGAAAACATGCCTGTCTTGTTTGATTGTCCTTTACATCAGGTCTGGCCTGAGGATTTGGAAATCAAGTCTGTTAAATATGTTCTCTTCCATCTAAAATGTAATGCTCTTTCACTGGAAAATTGTGCATGCTGTTTTAAAATTAATTTTAATTCCATATATTTTTATTTTTTTTTGCACAATGAGAGCTGTTCTACATCCAACTTATGTAGAATATGATGGCTTCTGTTCCAATCAATGAGAGCAGTAGGCAGGTAGCACAAAGAACAGTCCTGTGCCTGAACCATCAGTGAGGTGAAGTTGTTTCCTTCCTGTCTTTCAGGTGCTTTGCTTCAGAAGTACCTCAATCTGGTGGTGATTGAAAAATGCTTAATTGTAATTGAATAAGTAACACAACACCATCAAATATTTTATTCTATTAACATAATCCTCTATGTGTTTTCCATCCTTTTAGGATATCATAAATTCAAACAAACAACCCTACTTCAGGTATTCTCAGAGAGTTAGAAGGGCTACTTCAACAGTCATCTTTACATTTTTGTTAGAAAGCGCATCTCAGAGCCTCCAATAGGTAAATAATACATGATAAAATCTACTGAAGTTATGGAACCCTTGACTAGTACTTTTCTTTAAATATTAAACATTATTTTTGAAGTTGTTTGAACTATGTACAGTTTCGCACAACAATCTTCCTGTTAGAAGGGAAATATGCCATCCTCAGCCAGTTTTTTGTTTGATGTCCATGAATACTAATACTGTATTGAATCTTATTAACAGTCGTATTTTAGATTACACTATATGCAAGTTCTGTAATGACTTAAACCTGAGTGAAGGTAAAATAAAAACTTTTGAATCTCAGTTGCAAACTTTCTGCAACTCACAAAATCATCTGCTTTTTTTTATTGCAAGATAATTTATACCTCCCCCTCTCCGTTAAGTGTTTTAAACATAAACAGACAGATAAACACAGATAAACCTTCTGCAAGTAGTTTTTCCTCTGCATGTTTTCATTAAATGCTGAAGAAAAAAATCTCAACTACAAAGCTTGATTTGATTTTGTTAAGGGGACATGTAATGGGTGTTCCTGTGTGGAGCCAGGAGTTGGACTCAATGGTCATTGTGCATCCCTTCCAACTCAGGATATTCTACTTCTCTCATTCTAATGCTTTCTTTATACCTCTGCCTAGTACTAGTAGTCTGCTCAGCCTCTGAAGTTTCAGCATACGTTTTTCTGGAAAACTGAGTTAGGACAAAAGATAAATAATTGTTAGAGAGAAATTTTTCATAAGATATGTGGCTTAATAAAGGCTGTGTTTCAGCAGAGCGCTACAGCAAACACATGCTGGGCCTCCAACCATCCCCTGCCTCTGAGTGCTTCAGTGACACAGTCATTTAACTCAGGGATTTTATGTGCATCCAGCAGAGGCTGTCTGTTATATTGATCCTAGGAGTTTCCTATTACAATATTAATTTGCTGTTGTGTCAGATCAAAATGGCTGGCTCTTCAACCATTTCTCAGAAAAAAATGTTATTCTTTGGAAAGTCTGGAAAAACTCCAGAGCATAGTTTATTCATAGTTTGGAGCTGGATTCATTATTAATTATATTTATAATGAACTTAAATTATTTATGCAGTGAGATTTATGGAAAACAGATTAATGACTGAATGGGTGCAGGGAAGGATTGCCATTCTGAATATAGCCCAAAGCCTTGGCTGAATGCAGTACATAGTGAAAATTAAATTATTTTGTCTGTCAGATTTCTACAAAATTAAGCTTAGTGCCAACTACAGGGAATATGGAGTACTTGGTTTCAAAAAAAGGAAAGGGATTGATTTAACTGATAGGAAGAAAGACTGCTATTTAATAGCGCTGTAGATACACCATAATGGGATATTTGTATGCATACTGATAGATTTAACAACTATTAATATGTTCTCTGTGGGATGGGCTTTAAAGTTATGCTTGAGAATACATCTATTTTTCTGTGCTGATTACTGGTCTCATATTTTACAAAAGATTTATTCCACATGCCAGTTGTGTGCTGCTCAGATGCTGAACTGTTTGTGCATTATAAATACTTACAGTGGGTAGGAGTAGCGAGTAAGTGGAGTCTGTGTCAGGGGATCCAGTGCTAATGAAATTTGGTTTGCTATATTGAAATCCCGAAGAGATATGAAAAGTAAGTCCCAGCTTGCACCAGTGTGATCTGCTATATATCCTGAACACTAGCCACTAAGTTTTCATCACAGCTTTTAAGACACAGGCGAGCAAAAGGAAAACTTTAAAAATAGGCTTGGACTCACTTGCTCACGTTGTACACCAGAGTTTATTCAAATTCTGAAATTGGTGACTTAGCCTGCTGCAAGTGTCCTCATGGTTAAACAGGGTGTGTGCAGTACATGTGTGTAGACTTGCTTAAATCCTACAAAAGAACACGTTTCAGACTTTTTATTATAGAAAATAATGACAGTAATGATTTGGTTAATGTGTGGCTTTTTAAGCTAATCAAGGAGAGCACCACATAAGGGTTGCATAAAACCACTGTGACAGGACTGTCACCATCTGCCTCCGATTTGTATGTTGATTTACTTGGTGTTTATTCTGTTTTTTTTTAATTGTTTTAACAGTCTCTGCAAGAATGAATGGATAGGATCCTTCCTCTTCCTTCGCTGTCCTCTTAATAATTGCAAGGGATTAATGTGTTCCATGGGATCAAAGGAAGGTGAAACTTTTGTGATTGCAAGACGAGAACAGGTAAGAAGACTTAATATGATTCTCTGCAGTAAGATAAATTTGTTAAAGGAACACCTGCAAACTTTATCAAAGGGAACATGTTCTCAAATTAAGGTATGATTAGTATGTGTTATTTTAAGACTGAGTTACTGAACTGAAATATTTGTGTGACTTCATTATAAACATTTGAAATTAATCTTATGGTAAAGCACTTTTAATTCTCTTTTGTTCTCATTATTTGGCCTGCTATCCCCCTCTGTGCCTTCTTGGCCTAGAAATTGCTTGCAGTGTCTATTCCTCTTGCTACTGCTGTTCTGTTGAGCAGTACATTCACTGCCTCTCTTGCATAGTCTCTTCACAGCTCTTTTCATAACCTGTTCAATTATAACATGCAGAGTTTTTTTTTTTTTTTTCCTTGAGTAGCTTTTCTAATTTCAGAACTTTCAATCCCCAGCCAGTAAAGTAATGAAGACTCCTTGGTCTTGTAACTGATATTCAAAGTAAAAGCATTTGCTAGTTATTTTATGTATTCACTGTGGGCAAAATCTCATCCCAAGCCAAAAGGCCTGCAAAAAGGCCCCATCATTCTGAAAGCCCTCAGGGCCTAATTCGCCACTTCATTTTATGTCAGTGTAACTCACACTGGAGAAATACAACTGTGGATCAGTGAATTTAATTCAAATACTAAATCTTTACTGAGAGGGCTTTATGTGGGTCAGCCACAAGGAAAATGGGGAAACAAATTCCATCCTGTGAACATAGGACCAAAGAGTGGTACGTTCACATTACTTGCTAGCCTGGAATAGCCAGGACAGTTACACTGAACCACTTGCATAGAAATTTGGGTCATTACATATTTAATGTAGGATCTCTGACCTATTTCTAGCCATTAACATCAGGCTGTGCTGGGCCACTTTGAAGACTTGCTGATGGAAAAACAACATTCTCTGTGTTGCACAAATGTAGAGAAGCCCCTTTCTGTTGTTCTAATTCTCTGTTATTAGTCTTTTATTTTGTACATCGTATATTGTGGTAAGTAGGTCTTAGGTATGCTCTTAATTGATGTCGTCCTGCAAACAGGCTTTCAAAATGGTTGTCTTTTTCCTAGACGACCACTTCTGCTGTTGATAGAATTATTTCTAAATTTTTTCGCACGGGCATCAATAGGCAAAAACTTGGTTATTTGAAAAGTTGCGGTATTGCTATAGCAACACCATTTACTGAGTGTTCTGATTAAGGGAAATGAGTAACAGAGTAACATTACAGAGCTGTGGATGAGCACTTAAAGTAAATCTAAATAAAATAATGAGCAACAACTCCAAGCCGATGAAGATAATGAACATTTTTAGTATCTCTAAGGTAATAAAGGGTGGACTGGGCTTGCAAAGATCAAAATCTCTTCATTCAAGGTTGTGGTGTAGGAAGGAATATATGATTGAAATTTGTTGCTGTCAAGGCGTTAGAAGAAGTCTGTTGCACTTCTGGGTAGATTTTGCAGTGTTTTATAGACTGGATGGGAAGATGTTACTTTTTTCTTTCCTTAATATTTTTCATAAATGGTGCAGAATATCTTGGCAATTTGCATTAAATCATTAGCTGCAGTGGAGAGTGAACTTTCTAATGCAGTTTTAGTTTATGAAACTGTTTGTGAAAAATTGAGACTGAGCAATCTGCAGAACACAGAGCTCCATGAATAACCAAACAGCTTGTCCTTGCAGGATGCTTTTTACAGCAGCTTGGGGTAGTAAGTCAACAGAAGCTATGAGGCAGGTACCAATTAATGCTCTTTAGAATATGGGTGGAATTAATAAACGATATGTAAAAAAACCAACTAAAATAAAAAAATCTGGAAATAGTTATAAAATAGGAAAAAGCAGTATCTATGTAATTTAAACAGGTATATTGGAGGATTTAAATCTTCAGATGTAATGGGCACAAGATCACTGACAGTGACATTTTGTCAGTTGGTCCTGAGATAAGGATTGTTATAGAAACCATTGAAAACATATGGGAACTGGTGAGCAGTCATGAAGTTCCCATGAACTGAATGAACAAAAATTTAGCAGTTGTACGGGATGTTAGCATCCTATTTATTGTCCATATGGGAGACCTAGAGAAAAAGATTGTCTGTTCAAAAGAGAAAGTGTGGAACTCGGGAAACAGGAGCTGCCAAAATAACATCAGACTGTTTGGATGGCCCAAGATTTAGGAAGACTCAGACTTTGGGGTAGTTTGGAAATGTATTCCAGCTGAGTCTTCAAATAAACTAATTCTGTCCTCTAATTAAGAAAGCCAAGTGTAATACAATAGATAAATTTAGGGCAGATGTTAAAAGGTAGAAAAAAATATTACTAATTTGGCAAGGAAATAAATGACCATCTGTACCTAAGAACAAGATATTTCATTCATTTCAAGACTTGCAAAGTAAACACAGCATGCGGAACTTAGGTGCTGCCGCCTTGTAAATGTGAAAATATGCCACGTTATATTCATATTTAATATCAAAATCAGAGACTATTTTGCCAATTAACACCTCCTACTTAATCTATGACAAACATCTGAACATTCTTTATCTAAAGCTGTCCTGCTTAACACTGTACTGCAAATGCTCCAAATAGATAAAAGACTAATTGCGAAATCCAGTTTGGGTGAGACTTAACAATTAAAATCACCAAGTAATGCAAAACCTGTGTACACAATCTGCAATATCCACTAATTGCTGTGAATCTTTCCATATAATGGATTTAATCAGAAATACATTTTCAAAAGAACAGGCCCCAAGAACTTCTAGGGATAATATTTATTTAAATAGCTGATATTTATTCAGAGTTAAGGTGGCCCAGACATTTCAGATCTTTAGTATCTTTATAAAGCATCAAATCTCTGCCTGTTGTCATGTTGAAAATTGGAAGTTATTCATGTTAGAAGCTCAACTATATCCAAAGCTACGTATTCCAATTTATTTCAATCAATCAGTCTATATTCTTATCTTAAAACTATCCTTTATTGAATTGTCTCAAGCGTCTTGTACTAGGAGAATGGAACTGTTACAGTGTACTTATCAATGAACTAGTCAGTCTAAAAGGTTTGCTAGATACTTCCTAGAATAACTGTATAAAACTGTAACGTTGACATTATCAGGTAAGAAAAACACTTTTTGTTTCACAGACAGTGGTAACTGGAGAAAATAAAGTCTTTCCGTATGTGAACAGTATTGATGTTGGGTTTAAAACCACCGGTACTGATGAAATGAGGGAAGCCAGGAGAATTCACAAAGAGAGAGAGGAAGCTATGAACAGAAAATTGAAGTATGTTTTTGTAAAAAGTAGGCTCAGCCATGAACAGTGGAAATCACTCTGGGGAGTGGAGGGGAAATTTGATGATTAACTCTGATCCTGAGCTACAGAAAGAATATTTTGAATCCTTATAGGACACTGAATTACAGAATCACAGAACTGTAGGGGTTGGAAGGGACCTCCAGAGATCATCAAGCCTAACCCCCCTGCCAAAGCAGGCTCCCTAGACCGGGTTGCACAGGTAGGCATCAGAGATCTTTCAAGATAACTGAAGAAAATAGGCAGGGTTGTGGTACAGATGAATTCACTTGGATTTAAGTGGGTGGGTGTGTGCTCTCTCATGTGCTAAGAAAATATATATTGGAATGAATAACTTTTGCAAAGTATATGTGTGTCTGCACTTGGTTTAGAGAAGTATACAGAAGTGATAACTTTGGTTCTGATTTTCTTTGAATTGGTTTGTTCAACCTTATGCAGCACGTTGGAGAGCACTACTGATCCTCTGAACTTAGAATAGACAGCAATCTCAGCTGTTGATCCCAAGGCTCTGGCAATGTGCATGAGGCTGGGATTCAACACGATGACTAGTGGCAAGAAGACTTCAAAGACTGTAGTGTCAGCTCCCAAACCAAGGCACTTAGAGGGTGTTGATGCAGGCAGGGGCTCTGCAAGCCCAAGAATGACCTGTTCCTGGACCTTAGCTGATCCTGCTTTTGTAGTCTCATTGATTGTCAAGATCAGAGAAATCTTGCATTGTTTTGCCTAACTCTGAAGCCGTCTAGGTGTTATTTCATCTCTGAAAGTAGTAACCTAGTTGGATGATTTCCAGCATGTGAAAACTATTGTTAACAAAGTGGTACTTCAACATTACAGCTCTCCTGGTTATGAAAACATCAGGTGCTTTCTGCTGTTACCCCTGCATCTTTGTTGACAGCCCTTAAGGTAGGGTCCTGCACATCTGTGTATTCACATGACCTAATTGAAGATGAAATACTTGAAATTCCCTACATCCCCATTACTCCAGTAAATCCATTCATATTTAGGTGGCTAGAGATGTGACATAAAGCAAAAGTGATGCACTTAAAGGCTATTGGTGGTGGGGAAAAAGAAACAGTGCTAAAAGAGTGGTTAACAGCTCATAATAACCATGGATGCAGTCTCTAGAATGGCTGCTGAGGAGAACTGTGTGTAGAAGTCAGCTCCATAGTGCAAGTGTGAACTTTGCTCATGTTGCAGGGAGGTTCATAACTTTGTAGACATTCTAACATTTCAACCTCTGTATTTCCTGCCGTGATAAAAGACTTCTCACCTTGCTGCTTGTTGTTCTTGGTTTTTCCTGAACAGAGTAACCTTCTCATTTATCAGAGAAAAAGCAATTGCCAATATGGTAAGAATTACCTTAAGTCCCAGTTTTTAGCATTTCTCTCTTTTTACCTTTATAGCATGTTTTTTTTTTTTTTCTGTGTCCACATAAATGATTAAGCTGAACTGCTATTTAAAATGGAGAAAAATCTCATTTCTTAGAACAGTTAAAGGCTTAGTCTCAATGAATCAAAAGAGTAACAGTCTTATTTTTCATTCCATTCTCTTACTTGTTTTCTCTGCTGCTCCTCATTACCCAGATTGCTGAGCTCTTATTTGATAATAGAAAGATCCATGACCTCACCCAAACAATTTTTGTTAACTCAAATCATTATCTTCTGACACAAAGAATGAGACACATCTGTCACTGCTCATATTCAGAGTCGCCCTGCAAACATCTGATTACGATTTTATAAACAAAACCATTCCTCCAGTGAATTTTTGACAAAGAGGCGATGAAGAAAATTGGACAAAGCAGCAGAATTTAACTGCTTTGTAACCCCTTTTGGTGATGGATTATCCAGTCACTTAAAAACTGGAATAAGAAAAAAATAATTTAAGTAGTGAATCTCTTTTATTGTAAAACTAATGTTAGGATGTCTGTGAAGATATTCTTATGTTACTGTTTGTTCTGGCAAAGAAGCAATTTAATGTACTGCTGCCTCCTTCATGTGAACAGATATGATGAAGTGATATTCTCTGACCTTCTTTAAAATAGAAGTGATCTCTTTAACTTAAATGTAATTCATATCAGACTTAATTATTTCTTTTTAGTATAACCTGTATATGAATTTCTAGGAAACTACTTTATTCTGAAATAGAATGATACTTCATATACTCAGTCTCCTCAGACATCTTTATATTATTTTTTTACTTTCTGAGGCTTCTGCATTTCTGTCCTGTATGTATACACTGATGATTTTCTCTCTTCACTTACCATCACTGTCCATCGTTTAGTTTTGTATTTCCATTCTGTAAGATCACAAAATTATTATTTAGGGGGACTTTTGTTTCTCGTTTGCTGTGCACACCTCTAATTTGGGAACAGAGCATCTAAAGCATATGTTCTATGCCATGAAATTGTTTGTTGTGGCTTGTAGACAAGGATTTAGGTGCTACATTTTCTTTATTCCAAAAGAATGAATATCCTTTTTACTATGGTCTACAAGTATTTTTTGGTGAGGAGTCTTTTATCATCCCAGCAAGTACAGTGGTTAGAATGTTAAAAGATCCACAAAGTTATGAACCTCCTCGCAATGTGAGAAAATCCACATGCAGATAAATTTTCTGTAATTTAAAAAATGGGCCAAATATGCATTGCATACAAAAATATGCAACATTTTTATTCTGGTCACTGAGATAAATTTTAGTCTTTCTTGCTATGATTACTTAGACAAGTGCTTTGTGACATTGGTGACTACATACCTCACTACATTAATGTGTACAAAAGACACAACCTGAAAAATGAAAAATAAAAACCAAAACAGAATGATGTGTTTTTGCTGTGAGAACTGCAGCAGGGCTGATTTATTCTTGCTCTCTTCATTCTCTCCTGTTAAGGTAGGGTGGTATCTACATGGGTTGCTCTGAAAGAGATGTCTCCTGTTTATTTCCACCAGAACTGCAATAGATACTGAGAGCACAATGACACTATTTGGTAGAGCAAATTCTCAGATACAAAATGCTATTTTTTCAGCGTAGTGATCACCATTAGCCATATATTTTCATCAGCAATGAACAAGAGTCTATATGCTTTGCTTGTCAAAATCTGTGCCAGCAGAGGTGACTCACTGTTGCTGTTGCCACTGCTGAAACACACCTGCTATTTTCAAATCTACTAAATATAAGCAAGTGTTGATGAATGTCAATGGGTGCTATTTTTCTGCATGGAGTAGTTCAGTGACACCCCTTGGCTTCAGACACCATTCTGTTTGACTTGCCTTCTGCTGCCATTTGTCACACAGCAGCAACATATAATGGGATACTGGTGGGAAGGTTCAGTCTCTACTACCATACCACCACCATCTGTCTCCGATGTCGTGGGGAAACAGCATAAAATAGGAGGCACTACTATCGGAACATCCCTCCTGCAGGCAGTTAGTACTTGCAAAATGTGTCAAATGGCAGTTTTTTCCATGTCATGCTACCTCTTTGCCGCTCTGTAGAATTCTTTACACCAGCCAGCAGGCTGGTGCTCTGACTGAGTGTAAACAGTTTTATAGGTTTTCTGTGGACTTTTATTACAACTGTGACACTAGATTGATGGACTGTTTCCATCTTGTTCTCTGTCAATTGTACACTGAAAGGAGAAGTGACAGTGTGATGGATGCATGATAGTGCCACAGTAGGAGGAGAGCTACTGCAATAACAATGGTTTAAACCCTGAAGTGCCTTTAACCTCACACAGTTGCCTTTAATTTATTTTAATCTAAAACCTAGCAAAATCTAACAACACTGGATAGAAAGGTGTGGAGGACAGTGGATTTCTAAAGTAATGTGAAAAAAGATGACGGTCATACTTGGAGGTCCACTTAGGGCAATTCTCTGTTTTAAAGGAAGAAGTCCTCCAGGAAGCTTTCAAAGGAGAGAGTATTGTTATTCTCTAGACAAAGTCAAAGGTTAGTCTGGCTAAAAAGAAGATGTACTTTCCACTGAGGGATAAGGGGAAGAAGGGCTTGCTCTTTCACAGCAGGGAATACCCAGGTCTTGCCTGAGGAACAGGATGAACTTGCTAGGGAGCAGGTTTTTGGAGGTTGTGTCAAAAGGAATGCTCTCTGAGACAAGCCAGAGTTTCTTTTGAACACATAAAGGTTTAAGGTTTATTTACTGTTTCAAAGAACTAGCAGTGTCTTCTCTAGAGAGATGAAAGTAAGAGGGAATACTTGCAGCGCTGTTTTAACCTTTCAAATGCCATCAGTGATTTCATTAAGCTGATGTCTTATTTCTTCAGCACAAAGGGAGAGGTCCAGGATCTGGGACAGATGCTAAAGCATTCTATACAATCTTGTATTTACTTCCACTGTATTGCTGTCTGGATGGTGACAAAGTGAAGAGGCTAAATTAGGGCAGTGAGGAGGAAGGGCTTGCTGCCTTCAGAAAGTCTGTAGTGTGGATGTTCAGCTCTCAGCTTTGCATCTTCAGTTATCCCACCATTGGTGTAGGATAGAACCAGAGACAAAATGAAACCTGTGAAGTTATCCAGCCTGCTAGGGAGATTTTGAGGGCTGCATTAAGTCCTTCTGTTTATTGCAGTTCAGAGCACATTGGTCTTAGGTGTGACCCTAAGAGTTTGTTGCTAGAACTATGCAAATGCTACCGGATAGTGCCCCTTACATTTTTAAATGGAGTTTGTTCTACTTATTGTTCTTTGGCTGCTCTTACTGCAGGACATTATTCACCCTGTGATGTAAGACAGTGGGACAGTAGAAGTGCTCTCTGACAGGAAGAGTTAAGTTGGCTAGTTTAAAGTAAATTTTGGGGATGTGAGAATATGCTGAAAATTTTACTCTCAGGTTGTCTAATTGGCAAATTAAAATCTAGTGTTTGACTAAATATTTAGTAAAATTTTGCGTATTAAGCGAGCAGGATATATGCACACCATCAGCACCTAAAAACATTTATAACTGGTTTATAATACAGAACAGTAGATGTTTTTGATAATGTATTTGTGATCAGCTTGAAAGTAGAAAGGACTGTAAATTAATTGGATAACCCAATACTTGAAGATTACAATGAATGTGGTCCTGTAATTATTAGAAGCATAAAGGAATTTTTCTGACAAAATAAATTTGACAATTTATCACTAGGAGAAGACATGGAATAAGCATGAATTTTATGCATATATGCAGACTCTTATTTGAATGGCAATTGACCAAGTTTATTTCTTGTTTTGGTAAGTTCAGTTTGGCTGAAGTTAGTAGATCTGTGCCTGCTTTTGTCAAACCTGTACTTTGTTCAGTATGACTGAGTACATAGAGGCCTTATATAAAAGATGAGATGCACATCCAGAGACTTAGAATACTATTGACAAAAATTTGGAATTGATGTTGAACCAAGCTGATGCTGAAGTGAGATCTTGAAGTCATGTAAGGATCTTAAGACTTTAATAGCACAGTTAATGAAGGTACAGAGGGTAATGAATCCCAGTCTCTCAGATCTGATGACACAGAAAACAAAGCTAAGATGTACAGCTGCTAAAGTAGTGTGTATTCTTAAATTCTTAAGGTTTTGTTTTTGTTTTTTTCTTTTTGGATCATAGTCTGATGACATAAATTGCCCTAGAGACCATTTTTGACCCTGAGAAGTACCAGAAGTCATTTCAGTTGTGGATTACTAGAGGCCTTGTCATAGGATTTTACTTGATAATGAAGATTTTAATGTATATACAGTTTGAAGATTAGAATATAAAGCTATTCTTCCAAGCAAGCATTTTCACTCATCTGCATGACTTCTCTTATTTCTGTTTCTTTAATTTACATGTAATGCGTTTGATATTGTGACAAAATACAATAGGATGCTGTGATCCATTTTAAATGAGATTTCACAGAAGAGTTACCATCTTTTATTTTTCTAGAACTTATTTGTACTTTTTCTATATGGAATGCTATACTATTTACTGAACAATTATAAACATGTTTTGTGTCAATATTCACAACAATAGAAAGTTAATGGGAAGGGAATAATAGAGGTGCACAGTCATTAAAGAGAGAAAAGCAGATAATAAAAATTATCTCAATTAACAGATGATAAGGGAATATGAAGAAACCTCTAGTCTAATAATGCATTAAAATCAACAGAATTTTAATACTTATTTAGCCAGCCTGATCTTAAGTGGGTTTGTGTAGCACCATTGAAGACAGTAGCAATATTACAGTGTACATTTGCTGAAAATTGAACCAGCATTCATAAAGTAAAGAAGGATTTAATATAATCTTAGCTCATCATAATCTGAATTCAGTGCGTACGAATTTTAATGGATGGGATAATAGCAACCCTATAGGAAATATTCTGTTGTTGAGAAACTACATATTCTATCCATCCACTCCTCTTAAGCACACAAGGACTACCATATAGCCTGTAAATCCCATAGTAGCACATGCAATATAAAATATAACTCATCTGTTGGTTTAAATATTCTCCCTCCTTTTGGATTTATCTTCTGAATATCTAAGACTTGTCTTTAGCATTTTAATTCAAGTATGTGACAATGATAAACAATGCTCAGCTGATGGAATACTAATACAAATTAACACTAAATCTGCATTTTTTATTTTTTTTTGTCCTGAAAGAATTTATTTATTTTTTTTTTAGATTCAGCTGTTTTGTAAGCACTTTGAACTTTAAATTACTGATAAACAATCTTGACTTATGTCAGAATTTCTTTATACTCTATTGGGGGATATACTTGCCTTTGACTGTAATTATGTCTTGTTTATATAAAATTCTGTGTCTACTTGCAGTTTATGAATATCTGGTGCTCATGTTAGGGAATGTAAGCCCCATCTTAATTAGGCTGAATTAGTTTAAAAATAGTCAGTTGATCACACCTGAGAAGTCTATATCACCCTTATATGCTGTTGTTTGATAAGAGCCAATAGAGGAATTGAGTTGGCTGTATAAAAGAAGAGTCAAGGATTCATCACCACCTTCACCACAGTGATTTGACTAGAGTTATGGGAGCTTTATGGATGCTGGGAGAAAAAGATTAATTGCCAAACTTTATTTTTGTTAAAATTAGTGTTTAATAATCTTAGACAGAAAGACCTACTAAGCAGCATATTATTAAGAGGACTTTTTAACAGAAATTGATTGGGTTGTTTTTCATTTAGAAAGAGTGTAAGTAATAAAAATGGAAAATTGCGTTGAGAATATCAAAGAGATTCAGATACTTAAGTTCTGAAAGGAATACTGTCTTTTTGTAACAGAAAGATAGGCTCTAGAGAATAATCTTTTGAATAGAAAGCTGAGAATCTTGCTTGTATTAAGGAATTTAGTGCAGTGTAGGACAGACTGACTCAAATCTGTTTGCCAAGGGAAGAAATGTTTACTATTTATGTAAATTGAATACTTTGTTCAAATAACAAGCAGATCATTAATGAAATACAAGGTGTAGCTATTAAGGACAAACCTAGAGCCATTTATAGTGTAAATTCTGTTGGCAGTATTTTTCTTGCTTGTATGCTAAACCAGGTAGCTGGATGCCCTAGTGATCTACCATCCCAGCATACAGTCTTGATTCATTTTCTTGTAGTTTTCAATTATCACAGTAGCAGGGTAGAAAAAACATGAGTCAAAACTTTATTTCCTTTTTATAAACAGAATCTGAATATTTAAAGTGCTTCTCTCCAAAATGATTACAGTTAAAAGTTTTGTAATGATAAATTTTCCTCTGTGTTTTCCACTTTATCGCCAAAGAGCAAGAATAAAGAATCTCATCTTTCACGGAGGACTTGTGAAATGGCTGAGTTAAAAACAAGCATTTAAAAAAAAAAAAAAACAAAAAAAAACCCACAAAAAAGTCCAAAAAAATCAAAAAAGTACAAGTGATTCAAACTATTTTTTCCACGTGAACCTCTGAATCATTATAAATGCACGTTTTTTTTTTGTTTTTTTCTTTTTGATTCCTGAATTCCATTTAGACATCAAGTTTTGGCCATGGGAGGAGAAGGCAGCAGAAGAAAATACTAGATACTAGAACAGAAATCAGAGGAGGTTAGAATAGAGTGGGGCATTCTGAAAGCAAGGGTGAATATTTTCTGTAGTACTGTGGAATTCCCATAACTGTGAATTGGCTTTCGTTCTAAAAATCCCTCTTTCTTATGTGGAACTCAGTAGCGAAAGGACATGCTGTATATGCAAAAAAACTCCCCCGAATTCATAAATACATCACTTAGTTATTAAAGTTTGGTGTTTTCTGACTCCACAAATCACAAATAATTGAATATATATATATATGTTTTCAAATAATTGAAAATAAATTGGCTGCTCAAGAATACACATAGCCTCTAATTTTTACAAAGATTTTTAAGGCATGGAGTATAAAATGTTCTGTTGGATTATCAAGAAATTATTAGATTGCACATTTCTGGAAAAAGTGTCATCGCAATTAATAAAAGCAACAAAAAGGATTAATTTTAGCAATTGGACCCCAATGACTTTTTGGAGCTATGATAAATTTGCAGATTGTCAATCCAAGTAGTGTTTTTAACTTTGAACTGGAACTCATTTGATAACAATTCACTAAGAAACAATAAACATCAAACATGCCTATCTTTTCATAGTAGCGGCATTTTCAGAGCACACAGTAGAACTTCTGACATTCAAATATACTTCAGAGTAAGCAAATACACAGGAAATGTCACCCAAATACTAAAAGCATAGAGCATCTCCAGACCATACAGACATTTAGTGTTCATATTATTTATTTTTGAATTGAAAGGATTTTTTGAAAGTGAACTGTGTTTTTTCCTTGTAAATATGAAGTTCCCACAGTCATAACAAAACTTGTTTTATAGATAAGAATTTGCAAGCTGAACTTTCTCCACAAATGTTTGTCCTGTATCTTGTGAGGCTAAAAATCCTATTTGGTGTTTGTAGGTGAAATCCTGTCGGAAATGTGAGAAGTCAAATGCTATGATTCTAATTTTAAACCTCCTCACTCAGACAATCTTTTACTTGACTTTATTAAAAGCTTATGGAAAGGTTCTAGCATAATCTGTGATGTGTTAAATTTTATAAGTGTTGATTTCATTTTGCTGGTAAGTGTGAGAATTGGAATTAGCATTAGAAATTATTCAGTAGTTAGCAGTGAAGAGACACAAAGTGCTGATCAAATCCTGCTGGCCTTAAAAGTACAGAACCTTCTGCCACATGTTAACTATACAACTAGATAATCACTGTTCTATGGGTGCTTTATTATGCTGCAGTGATTAAGAATATTTGTACGGTAGTTACAAGACCTACTCTCATGCAGTGAGAGAAGTCAAAGATTGTGCAATTCAATAATGGTGAACTTATGATATCATTTTTCTTTAGCAGAAGCATAACACGCTGCTATGATATTCTTTAAATTCCAATGTTGTTCAAAATAGCCAAATAAGGTAAGTGGTTTGTTATCACCAGCATAAATGTTTGTGTCCCATGATGACAAATGTATAAGGAGTGCAAAGTGACTGTGTAATTCTAGCCGCTATCCACAAGCATGTCAGCAGTTCCCTTATCTCTTGAAGGACCCTAACAAATGACTCCTGCTGGTTGAGAACTTAAGCTGTTTACTTTCCTCTAATTGGCCATTTCTAAGACATTCCTCACCAAAGGGATCTGGCCCAAATCCCACATCTTGGTAAAGGAAACATTTTCTGCTTTAGCTTCATTCATCAGATATATAAGAAAATGTATTGAATTGTCTTATAATCCAAATGATATTAGGGGCTAAACTTAAGAGAACAGCACATCCTGTGCATTGAAGCAAGCATTAACATTTCTTTCCTGGGTTCTCTTTGATACCATGAGCAGAAACTCCGTGAATGACTGCCACTAATAGGTATCAAGTGAGTATTTGATATAAGGCTCTTAAAAGGAAAGGGCAGTTGTTTACTCAGCCAGACAATTAGCTGTATGCCATTTTTTCTTTTAACACTTCTGTTGCACTAATTCATGTTCTAAGCAGAAAAATGATCTCTGATCAAAATTAAATCATTATCTCAGTACTGAATACTGTCAGCAAATAAAGCATGCTGCTTCAGTTCAAATGTGTAACAGTGTGATAAGGATCATTAATTCAACTGGGTCAGTTCTTTAAAGCCATCAATTCTAACATGCTGACTGTATTACGAAAATGTAGTACTATGAATCTGATCTATTCTGGGGAAAAGTAGATGGACAGTTTGTTTCACACATGTATCACAGGCATCATGAGATTCATATTATCTATACATTTATTACATTCTAACCTTTTGACTTTTCCAGAACTGTTGTGTGTTGCTTATCTACTTCATCTATCAGCAAATGTCTGCTTTGAAACAGTTTTTTTTTTTTTTACTAAACCAGGAACAGAGCTAGACAACATTTTTAACTCTAGCATTTCCAGTAAGAAATACAGTTATGGCTACACCAAAATATTAAATAAAATTATGTTGATTTTCACAAAATTCCTCATTTAAAAACTACAAAAAAGCTTATATTGCATTTTTAAATTAATATATTTCAATTTCTGTTTTAAAAAGCTTTTCAAGACCTGATCACGCTGGTATAGATAATAAGATTAATTTTGTCATGGGTATGAGTGAGTAAAAACACTGGATGAATAGAGTCTGGGAGGTATTGCTCTTCCAATAACCTCTCAATCTTTTCCTTTTTAGGCATATGTTTCAGAAGGAGATATTAAGAGGACTGATTGTAAAATTTTATGAAATATCTAAAGTTTCTGTTTGTGAACTTGGATGCTAACAGAAAATATTAATAATTTCATGACTGCATTTAGGACACGAGTTCCTTATGAAAAGAAATGTGTAAAGTTTGAATTGCTAAGATGATGAATTTTTAAGACCTCCAACACCATTTTATACTGTTTGTATCTGTCATGCTGCCAGCTTACATGAAAAGCCTATATCCTCTATGTTTCTTTATAGAAGTTTCACTGGACTTTTACAGGAAATAAAACTATAATGTTTTAGAATAGTGGTATTATCTAAGCATTTGCAGTCAACAGTGCTCTGCAGTAGTGTTAAATCAAGCTTTTTCATATTTTACTGTAGTTCATCCTATGTGAACATAAACTGATGCCTCTTACTCTAAGGAAAAATAGTTTTATTGTTGAGAATTCAATCAAAGGGTTAACAGTATCCATCAGTGCTAGAACACTGAATCAATTGCAAGTAGAATGACTCCAAAATATTTTACTGATAGAAAAAATTCCTCTTGTACTCTTCTTTTTTTTGCCTAAAACACTTCATTATTCATAGTAGTGTACGGACTGCATATAGAGCTTGGTTTACATGTGCTCCTTCCACACTTAGGTCTCTAGTGAGCTGTTAAAATGGTCTTAGCACATTCACAAGACTTTTCATAACAGTCTAGTCCAGTAGTAGAAATAATTCATCAATATCATGATCAAATGACAGGGCATGTAGAGCCTGCCTCTGTTTAACCAATCTATGCCATGTGTAGAATTTTTACCTGCTAACAACATCTTGAATAAGTTTGTGCTGGGGCACGCTGCATTTTTCTTGCAAGTTTTTCAGAAAGTCTCTCTCTTTTACAAGGCTGCAGAAATAGGAACTAATTTTTCTCTGTCTTCTCAAATGATGCTGGACACATTTTACTTTCTTACTGTTGGATCTTAAACATGTGGAAGTTAAATGTGCATCCAAAGTTGTTGTTTATTGTATTGAGTTGATTGCCTAGGGTCAGTCCTGCATGTACACTGTTTGTTGGCATGCATTTAATAATTTGTATTGACATTAATGGTCTACTCCATATTCATGGCTTATGATTAATTTCTAAGATTGTTATTTGTGAGTTTATTCTCCAAAGATAATACTACTATGACTGTATTGGTTTTGCAGATTCCTCTGATTGCTGTGAAAGACATGACTAATGATTGAAAGTTATATATAACCTGATAAACTGTCAGTTACAGATATACATTACATGTGCTAGCAGCAGTCCAGATGTCAGTGTTATAGGATACCATTTTCCCTTCAGCAGTCTTTAATTGAGGTTCAGCTTTGTTTTCTAGATCTTTTCAAAGTCTTCAGAATTACTGGGACAAAGTTGTTTGAGTCTGGAGGCTGGATTTTTGTTGCTGCACATTCTCTTCTAAACATATCAGTGTAGAAGTTCCATAAAATAATATAAATGACCTCTTATTCTTCATCATCAGGAAAGGTGTATTTTGGCAGCCTGATGAAAATAGTTCAGCTTCCCACTACTAGTGGTAGTAATGATTCATTTATTGATTTGTTTCTAATTTCTTAAAATTTACTCTGGAAAAGGTATGAGGCCTGAAAGAGAGAAGTAAATCCACCCTCATTCAAAATGGCTTAGTTAATATTTTGACAAATACATGACCTTTCTTTTTAGCTCTATTCTTCCTTCCTTCCTGATGCTTAAAATTACGGAAGGTGTTTTGATGGTGTAGGTACTGTCCTGAAGCACAGGAATACTCATTTTCCAGAGGCGCTAGTCATTTTCCAGTCCTTCCAGAGGCATTAGGAACTATTTGGGAGTATCAGTTAATTTGGTGTTCAATTGTACCAACCAAAACCTGATTCTCTCTCAAGAATCATCTAGTACATATGCAGGCAGTAAACACTAGATGAATGTGATATCCAATAATAAAATTTATGAAACAAGTGGAAAATATCTTTATTTACAAATCATGGCCAAATACAAAGTACTATTTACTAAGAAGAAGGCTTTGTGTGAGTTAAAAGAACCTGGTAGTAATCTTATAGTGTGATTTCTGTGTCGCGATGCTTAATGTGCATACCTGGTTCTACTATTTCATAGTAGTGATTCAAAGTGATTCTCTTTTCTGACATTAAAAATAACAAAAGACAAAGATTAATATGAAACTTCATTGCCTTTTCATTTTGAAAAAACATCATACTGATGAGGTTGCAAGAAAATACACACATGAACCGCTACTATAATAATGGGTATATTCTGTGCTCAGAAGAGTGTAGGTAATTTATTTGCACTTATTCATTTTTTATTTCTTCTACTACTGGTTCTTGGTCAAGTTGAATCATAGCTGTTTTTGAAAACTGGGTTACATTTAGGTACCTAAATGGTGTTTAAGTTAAAAAGTTTGGAAATCATTCAGTTTTCGTATTACTCTAACTTAAGTGCAAGGAAATCAACTTTGATTTGTAGAAAGATACAATCTCTTATAGCAGAACAACATCAAATCATACTATATCTGCTCTAAGGCTCATTAAAGAATCAGAAATTGCAGGATTAAAGTTGACACATGCTTTCTGCTGGCAAGGGAGCTCACTGAGACTTGAGTAGAAAGGTGGCTGTTAATCCTCAGAATATGAGACCAACTGACTGTTTGAGATTTGGTCATCTTCTGACATTCCTAGAATTGAAACTCACAAAGGAGGTTATGGGAGGTGCTCTGGGGAAGACAAAGTGGCAGGCATCCATCAGATAAACACCAGCTTCTTCGGGCAATGTTTTGATGGAAAAGACAAAGCTCACCTGATGTTTTAAATCATGCAAACTATTAAAAAGATTCCAGAGACATATTTTTCTCATCTGATTAATTGTCGAAGACTGTTGCTGTTTTGTTTGTTGATATATATATGTATATCCCTACAAACCAGGTTATGCCAAAAATAAGGTGTGCCACTTATAATCTTCATCAGTAGTTACAAGACATATACTACTGAGGAGAGAGACAGTGGGAAAAGATAATCCTAATGTTATTTAACTGCAAAGTTTATTCAAAAAGATTCCAAGCAGGACACTTCTTGGGGTCCACTTTGGTAATACATCTGAGACACAGGCAGGTTAGCATTGGAGGGGCAATAATATCTTCTTCAGGGCAGCAGAAGCTGCAAAAGGAAGCATATTCAAACAACCTGGTAACAAAAGCTGCATATTGTGCATTTTGACAGAGCCCTTTTTTAGTATCTAGACAAGTCACTGAGAGAAGATTAACTTGAATTTAATGTTTTCATTTCTAATGTTCTCTTATATGTTTTACTAGCACTTTCCTTATACTGGTGTCTGTGTGGGGCAGTCACATCAGAAGACAAAACTCTATCAGTTTTCACATTCTAAAGCATGACTGAAATAAATGATTACATTTTGATTAGGTGTGTTCTATAGTCAAAGCTGATACCAATGGAAATGTACGTGCTCGTAGATTCATCATGAAAGCTCCCATGAATTTACCCTTGATATTCTCTGAGTGTTTAATAGTCTTTTTTGTTTATTTGTTTGTTTGTATTTACAGGAAGAGAATGCCTTTTTAAAAGATGATGGGGAAAAAAAAGAATATGAACAAACTTTCTTACACTCTCCCTGTCACCATGATATCCAATTGTCTTTGCTGGCTAAAGAGAAAGAAGAAACATGGTATGAAATATGAAGTAAATCAGAAAGGTAATGAGGAAGCATTTTGAAATGCAACTCTTGTGCTTTGAAATGGAGAGCTGATGGTCTGTAACATGACTAAATTAATTAAGGAAGTGGGGAAATATCAAGTATATTGTTTTTTCCATACATCTTGGAAGTTTCCCATTGAATAGTAAAGAGGAGCACAGGGATAAGACTTAAAAAAAAAAAAAAAAAAAAAACACTTAAAAAATACTCAAGGGAGTAGACCTACCTCAGCTACTTCAGTGTGATTCATTGATTTAGGCACAGCTATATGTGTCATGTAATGATGAAATGTAGCGACAGCTGAGATTGTTCGCTTAGTAAAGTCAATCCCTTAGTAAGTGTTAGTGGTATTGAAATAAAGCGTTAAAGAATTAGTTAGCTGACTGTGGAAAAAAAATGAATAGGTCTCTCAAATTACCTAATGGAAAGCTAAAGACATTAGCTCCCAACTAGGGAGTATTAAAGGCCTTGTGCTGCATTCATTGACACAAATGGAATGACTATGAATCAAGCTGTACTACACAAGATAAACAGCTTTCTGACAAACACATTCAGAAAGAATCCACCATCGTGCCTTTCAGGCGTCTCTAAAGCAGGGAGTTCATGAGAGCCTAGTCTGCCAGGCACAGTGCTACTTTTATTAATCACTGCACTATAATAATTAACGATCATGAGTAGTGTGTGCAGAAATTTAAGAGTAAAATGAGTTTTTTGCTCTTAAAAAGCTTAGTGCTTAATTGAATATTAAATCTCTCCAGTACATTGTAGCAATTAGGCTTCTTATATTTTCATACTTCTGAAGGATTTGCTAAGTAGAAAGTGGGAAGCTGTATCTAAACTTGAGTTCTTGCAGTGGTTTACATCATACAGAAACAACTATTCTCCCCACTCCTCACCCCCTCCTTTTTTTTTCTCTCCCTTTTTCTGTGAAAGAAAGAGGTTGTCAGCTGGGGGCTGAAAGGCAAGTGTTCCTCTTGAGTTACCGAACAAGTAGATTACAGCCATTCATTAATGAATGGTTTCAGTACTTTCTATTGATAAAATTAGGAACTTGGCACTACCAGCTGAAAACCCAGAGAGAATAAAATATTGTCTATCCGTGACTCCATTCAATATTGTAATGAATGTCCTCTCATTACAATATTTAACAGGTTGGCAGAGGGAATAAATTTACCTTTCATAAAAATGCTGTGTAGATGATAAAGCTATAGGAATTAAGACAGGATCAAAATTCTCTAAAAATATCAAATCAAGGAAATCATTGTTCAGGCTAGTCCAGTTTTTGTGGAAATTGCTTCTGTCTTAAGGTTCTTCAAGAAGTTGTTCAGATATTTTGGATAGTTGAAATATCATCTAGTGACTTTGCACACTCGTAATGTTTTGATATTTTGAATTAAATGCACACATTTTAGGAGTTAGCTCTTTATAGTGTATATTTCTTGATTTTGCTAGTGTTATGTAATGATCATGTAGTGTTATGTAGTTAAGTATTTAAAGAAAACTCAGTAGCTAGGTGATTTCTTGGAATGTACCCTTTTTAGTAATTAGACACATATTCTGACCCCTGTCTCCTCTTGGATGGAAAAACTCCAGAGACAGAGGCTGTGGTCATCAGCAGTATTATTTTCTTTAGTCACTTAGGAGATATTCCTGTTGTTTCTGTACCAAGAGTTTGAGGGGCATGGGGAAAGACTTTGGCTTCTACCAAGGATACTTGTCCCACTGAATAAGATATCCTTGATAAATCTTGATCCTAATTTATGCTACTTCTCTTGCATAGTCATCTTAGTTATAATTGCATGGTTAGAGTGCTTATTTGAACATAAATAAGTTCTCTGTATTATTAACAAATTTAAGATTGTGATACTCCTTACAAAACAGAAGGGTAAAGGAAGCTGGTTTAAAACATTATTACAGACTTCCTCACTGGCAGCTTCACACCTTGCTCTCATACAGTTTTCTGCTGAATGGCAGAAAAAAATGAAACAGTTAAGGGCATTCAGTGTCTGACTTTATGGGACAAATGAGGTACAACTGTAGACCCAATCTATGTTCTTTTGATTCTGTACTCCTTTTCTTCTCTTTCTTCAATACTTATCTAAACATGCTTCAAAAAGAATCTAGTGTCTTTTTATATAAGAACAAATATGTATTGACATTTGATTTAGGATGAAGTCAGTTTCAAATATAAACAATTTGGAACTGTGAAGATGCTTGGAGGCATTTTAATTACTTTGCTTTAAAATTTGGGTCACATGAAAGTCAGCAGAGAGAAATAATAGTTGGAAAACAAAAAAGAAGTTTATTTCAAGGAAAGCAAAATAAAATGAGTACCTTTTTTGTTATATATATAGATTTGAAGAGGGTCTGATTTAAAAAATAAAAATAAAAAAGGAATTTTTGAACAACATTGCTCATTCTACAAAAATGTCACATAATATTATAATGAAATACTTGTATGAAGCAAAGTTTTCATGATTTATGGTGTTTACTTTTTTTTCATATCTCAACTCAACAAAAGAGTATATGCAGCTACTCTTGGGTTTAAAGTTGGCTCTTATTTAGTATTAACAGTCTATCAACTAATAAAACTAAAATGTTTGATATTCAAACCCTCCAGGAGAAAGATTTTGTTTGTTAGAAAGGAACTTTTCCACTTCCATTAGAAAAATCATAGTAATATTTGCTGTTTATTTTAGATTTATACAGCTGGCCTCAGTTTTTGTATCAAATATTTGCACTTTTGAGATAAAAATTGCTGGTTATGGTCAGCGGTGCACATAAAAACAAAGGAAAACAAGAACAGTAGTGGATGTGGAAGACTTTGATCTTCTGCATTTTTCTCTCCAACTGCTGCTGCTGATTTTTGACCCTGATATGCTAAAAAGGTCAAAGTATCTGCTGCTAAGTTCATTCCAGGTGTCCTCAGATTGACAACAGATTTGTTTTATGGGGCACTGAAAATGCGGAGACAGAAGATTTTTGGTCTGCAAAGGAGAGAGAGAGAGTAATGAAAAAAGTACCTGCCTGGGCAGCATGTCTAGAACAGTAGTGGAAGAGAAAAGGAGTCAGTAATAGCTGCTTTGTTGTGTAGTGGCAAATTCCATGTGAAACAGGAAATAAGATTCATGAACGTAAGTTATTTAATAAATGCAAAATATTTCTGTAGAATGGCATTCCAGACTTTTTACAATCTAAGCCTGTTTATTATAAAAAATAGAAAACATTCCTATTAAAACTCCTGCTTAGTAAGTGCCCATATAACTTTGCTTCACTGGTTGAAGCCACCAAAATTACTCATTGTCAACTTCAGAGTACTTTTAAAATATCACAGAGTAACTCAATTGTAATTCTAGACTATTTGTTCTTACAACATAGAAATATCACTGGTGTACTTTTTTTATATGTTCTAATAGAAGTCAGTAGATAATAAACTACGAGTGGAGTTGTTAATGACCTGTTCTACATATATCAAAGCATTTTCGAACTTTCATTGTGATGCTTTTCCCATTGCAGCAGGTTGCCTTAAATGGGTACAGCAGCAAGTATATGGGTAATTGTGATGAAGTCTGTGAGCTTTTGCAGGACTGAAATCAGGGTGAAATACATGCCTTCCTGAAGAATACCCGAAGGCAAGGCAGACATAAAAATAAAGGAAAAATTGTTATTATGCTCATTTTACTCATAGCAATTAGATACATAGAGGTTAAACCACTTGCCTCAGGCCGTAATGAGAGAGTGTGAAATAGTCAGGAACTCAGCTCAGTATCTTTTATCAATCTAGATTTCAACATGAGTTAGCTGTCTTTTTGGGGCAAAATTGTCTTATGTAATTTTTGACAATGTCAGAGTAGGATATTTGCTTGCTGTAGTGCCTCGTGAGTTACATTCTGTTCTGGTGGAAATGTTTAGGAACTCACTACTACTAAAAGTTTGATTATTTAATAAATAATTGAAATAATTAAGCTAGAGGCATTACTAAGAAGTAATAACTGAAAGCAAAGGAAGTGTGGGTGTGTTGAAGTACACTTGTGTGTGCGTGCATCATAAAAAGAGAGCTTTCCATTTTAAGTCTTTTATTTTCTTTAGATTTATTAATTTCAAGCACAGAAATATAAGTATGGCATGTGTAATGTGATTTTATAATAATGCAAATCATACTACTCACAGTCACATCTACTTACTTGTTTGCCTAATGTTTATCAATAAGACCCCAAGTTACGTAACATTTAGTAAAGAAGAGAAGAAAGCAAAAACAAGAACAAATTTAGAAATACTTTCAAGTGTAAAAAATGTGTGGGACAAGCAGGAAGAGAGAGAAGGAAATCTGCTTGTAGTTAAGATCAGTAGTCCAACTTGTATCCTTTATTGGAGCTTAATACTCATGCTCCTGCTCTTTTTTTTTTTTTGTTACCTGTAAAATACTCGTTGTTTTTTTTTTTTTTTTCTTTTTCTGGCTAATGTCTTGATGGGGTGTTTTCAAGGAAAAGATGACTTCCTCATGCTGGAGGCCACCTACACATATAATTAGATGGGCTCTGATTTTCTTTCAGGAGAACCAGTCAAAAACATGCTTTTTCTGGTGTATCAAGCAGTTAATTACATCTCCTTCAAATTCTGTGTGTGTACTTAATGTTATGAATCTTTTATTAGTAATGTACAGAGAAAGAAAAGTGAAGATAGGAAGTGATGTGTCCTGAGAGTAACATTATGTTGCCACTAAACAATTCAGAAGTTCAAATTCCTTAAATATAAATATACTGTTTATTTAATATGGTCTAAAACTGTTTTTCTCTCTCTCTTTTAGAAAAAATAAAAAATTTCTATGCTCAACACTTTGTTCTAGCACAATAGGTATATATCCTCTGCCTTCCAAATTTTGAAAAGTAAAGATCAAGTCAGCTTCATGAACAGATACTCACCAATCTAGTTATTTGAAACAAAAGATTTTATTTGTTACTAACAAACCCAATTTAGAATTAAAATTAAAGTTAACCTTGAGAAGTCTGGCTTAGAATGAAAAGCAAAATTGTACTTACCTTGATATTTGACTCATACCATGAATTTTCCTTTTAAAAGCCCATTGTGTTAGACAAATTATCACTTTTGACATAAGCAAGTGAAAGGCTTTTGAAGTCAGTGATATTATGTGCAGTTTCTGCTTAGCTATTACAAACTTTTGTTAAGTAATTGCTGATATGAACAGAAACGTTTTGCTTCTTGACAAATCTAAGTAAATGTTTTTGCCCATCTGTCTCAAGCAGGAGCACAGATGATGGAACTGTGATGTGTCTTTATTTATTTATTTATTTATTTTCTGGGAAAGGAACATAAGCTAGAGTTATATGTTTGAGATTTAACAGTTCCTACTGAAATATATTACTGAAGGGATCTTAGGAAGTCTCTACAGGCTTTTGAGAATTAAAAGTTATTCAGATAGAGTGAGTATTCGTGGGAGAAGAATTGATATGAACTAAATATGAAAATATGAATTAAGACTGTTGAAATTGTCTGTCACATTAACCTTTCACATTAAAAACACTTCTATTTTTTCTTCTTTGAAAGAAAAGTCTATTGTAATATTTTTACCAAACTGTAGCACCTGTTTTTTTGTTTTTTTTTTTTTTTTTTTTTCTTTTTGTTTGTTTGTTTTAACTTGCAGTTCTCTTCCTGATATTAACACTGGTAGAAATTTTAGGACACGGAAAGTGCTGAAATAGATCACTGTCTCTTTCAGGAAACTAAGTGCTTGAGTGCAATAGAGAGATCAATTCCAGCTGCCTGTAAATAGTGGAACATGGAGCTTCGATCTTTGTCTTTTTCAGTAATAATTTTGTCCCTAAACTATGTTTGTTTGAGTTCAATTTCCTGCAACTCCATACTATGTAGGAGGGTTTTTGACTCCTACAGAGAAAATGAATGCAGACAACTTGGTCTCTTGGATTAGCTTTGCATTCAGGTCATGTTTCATATCATTTCTAGAAATACTTTGGTTTGGTTAAAATTGAAGCTGAGACTCTGATACCAGTATTTTGCTGTAGGAACCATGCTCCTCTTGTGCTTATTGCATCTTTCCCTTAACCTGGAGTGGAAATATTCCAGATGACTTTTATGGAAGTGATGTTAATTAGATCAGACCATAGTAAATGTGCAGATGCATTCAGAAAGGAGAATGCTTTCTTGTAATTGCTCTATATTTGGCAGTTATAAGTATGTTCATAAAATAACTTAGTCTGATGGGAGCTGATGAGATTCTGAGCAATGTAATTATATTCTTTTGCAATCTAGTACAACCAAAAAGATGTTTATCTGTTTTTTCTTGTCTATATTAATATGCTATAGAAGTAAATAAAAGTCCCTGCAGCAGTGAAAAGCATAATCATCCTGATTGTTTATTCTGCAAATCCCATTTGCTTAAAGGGCAGGCAGTCTTGTCTTGAGTAGCAACACTAAACAGATGCTTTTGTTGTAACAGCCAGAGAGGAATTTGGAGAGTAAAAATTGTATTTTTAAAAGTAATGTAGCAATTTTGGCATAACAAACTTGATATTGCTTTCCATGGATGTGTATTCTTGGACAAGAATGGTCCAGTCATTAAGCATGATATTTAACAATGATCTAGGTGATATCTGGACATAACACTTCTGAGCCTTATGTGCATTCGTATGGACCTGCCCCATTTTGGAATCACTGCTGTAATTGCTGTGACTGATCCTATCAAGCACAACTTGCAATGTTATCAATCGTTATTCTTTTGCCTGTCTTCCTCTGGGTATCTTTCTCTACGTTTCAGCCTTTTCTTTAATTCTGTTTGAGGGTTCCAGATTTTCCTCATGTTTCTCAGTTTTAGAGTTTTAGTTGTTAGACCACTACCTCTCTGCAGACAGGTTCAGCCTCCATAACCTTTGTTGACCTTTTGTCAGACTTGAACATTATCTAAACAATATTATAATACAAGAAACCCATACTAAACATTGCATTTCCAGAGCTTGGTCTAAAAGTAGTTTTACAGACTCACTGAAGAACTCTCACAAGCTAAATGAAAATAAAAAAAATAATTTAAACATCACCTTCTATAAATAATTATAACTGTCATTTGAAATTCAACGACAAATAGAAATAATCTAAATGTAGAAAAACTCACTAAGTGACTTACAGGTGTACTGTAGTGTAGTGAACCTTCTAATAGAACTCCATCCACAAGTTTCCTGAACAAGATGCGTTGAGCCACATGGGCTTAAGAGGGGAAAAAGACCAACTTCAGGAAATATTTTTCCCCTAAACTTTGTGTGATCCAAAATATTTTTTTCATTCTAGATGCTAAGCATTGTCCTTCCTTTCTCACATTCCGTTGGGAAAAAATTGCATTCCTCGTGACAGATGATAAAGTTTTTCAAAAAGAGTTTGCCCAGGCAGCCCTGTTGATGTGCCCATGGGGACAGTGAGCAGTCCCTGCTTGACAGAGAATGCTAGAAGCACTCACTACAATCTTCTGCCATTGTAGGCTACCTCTTTCCCAAAGAAAAACAAAAACAGACTTCCCTACATTCCAGCATCTATGGGTCATGTCAGATAATAGATAAAAGAAGCTGTTTGTGTGTGTATTACTTACTGATCAATTACCAGTTTGTTACTAATAGACTTGATTTTCTCACACTACTTTTTTTGTAGTCAACAACAGTAGCATAATAAAGCTTTCATGAAATTAAACTAATAACTATTCAGTTTTTGATTGCACTCCAGATAAACTGCTAAGGCCATTTGGAACACCTGTAGCTCCTTTGAGCTTCACTAAGATGCCTTTTTACACATCATTTTGAATAACTGGACCATCTGAGATTCTGCCATCCTGCAGGAATGACTTTTTGTTCCAAATGAAAGGCACAATGAAATGGTGCTTGCGGATATGGCCAAGTGGTCTCTCTGTCTGTGGTCTCAGTGTATTGAGGGTTGTTTCTGTGTTCAGAAAACTGTAATGATGAACCAAGAGAGAAAAACTGTACCCCTAAAGTATTTCTCCTTTTTAAAATAATTATCTCTTCTCATTTTCCGGTCAGACATATTTTTATGCAGCTGTTTTCTCAAAGCATCCTCATGTTCTACAGAAAAAATATCCTCTAGATGTGCTTCCAAACTTCATGTGCTGGAGTAAGGAAAATCTGCAGATTCACAGCCATGTCAGTCTTGTTAATTTTGTCACAACCAAGTTACGTTGCCTGCTTATCACACTTTCACTCAGCGCAGCATTTTTGGCATTTTCCCAATGCAGTGCCTTACCTAATATGCCCATCTTATTATGCCTTCTTTGTGGTTCACTTTAATTTGCAGATAATATTCTATCCATTTTGTGGACTTTTCTCTCCAAATTTGGAAAGTTAAACAGACTTTCAAATACAGCATGATTAGCACTGGCAGCAAACTTTTATGTTCAATGAAAGAGGAAATTGATAAATTAACAATGGCTAATAGTTTTTGCCATATCTGGGGAAGATTTTAAGTCTTTTACAGTGAGTTATTGGTAGCATAGTGTTGTCTGTTCTTAACTGTCAAGGTATTTAGAAGGGGATTTTCCAGTATAACTCTAAGTTATTGTATTAGTGAAACAAGATTACCACACAGGGAGAGTAGCAAAGAAGTCTATTTCACATACAAGAGGCTATGAAAAATCTACTGCTATATTTAGAGATGTACAAAAAGTTACAATCAGAGAGAAATGAGGATAGTTAATGTCTCAGCTATACAGCCATCAGAAAATAATAGGTAGACTGACCCTTCTGTGTGCTAAAAGCAGAAAATAATACACTTTGATAGGTACCATCCTGCTCTCTCTGAATTAGGCTTCACTTCAAATACCTGTTAATTTTCATTCTGAACAACAAGGCCATTAAGATTAACTTGTTTTGTCCAGTGAAGGTTAAGAGTGAGAATTCTCATACTCCCTGCATTCTCTTTGTGTTACCATGACAGGATTTTGAGGATTGAACTGCATTATGCAGTATCTTTTTTCTTAAAATCTGGATGTTGTGTGTGAATTAATTTTACATGACTTCTAGGAGAGGACAAGCAGCAATTTTTGTTGTATAGGAGAATCAGCAACTTGTTGCAGTAATTGATGAATGAGACCCCTGTGCTGAATGAGGCTTCAGTCAAAGACCATAGATGCAAGAAATGTTCCTGCTCTGTAAACCAGCTTATCTTGATTATGCTTCACTGAGGTCCATGCAGGGAATAATCTGACTAGATGCTGTAGATGTAATTTCAGAAGGAGGACTGTGTCTTGCCTTTCCTCTTTCCTTACAGGGAGTTAAATTATAATCCCGATACATTTTGAAATGGATAGGTTTTTAACAAGCTGGTGTGATGATTTTGTATTCTGTAGGATCAGTCGTTAGCAATAGTGTACTGATTTTTTAGAGAATCCACAGCACTAGCTGATGTGAAATAATAGCAGATGGATGGATGATGAGGTTCTGACAATGGTTTTTATATCAACACTTTCTTTAAAGCAAGAGAGGGATTCAGTCAAAGCCTGAATAAGCCACCACATACTTGTTGCAGTTTGCACGTTGATCCGTACTTTAACATTATCCATCGTTGATTCTTTGAGGTGAGGGAAGGCCTATCTACGTCTCTTCATCTTTTCTGCTACAATGTAAAAAACACAGCACATCAACGCATTGTCACAGTTTATCTTCTACTTCATAACAAAATGTGTGGACTTCAAATTAGTAGAATTTAAGTTGTGGTGAAGGGAAGCTGCAGTGGGGACTTGAATGCTACAGACTCTGCCTGTAAGGAACCACGAGCCCAACTTTGCCCATCATGCAAGCTACCTGTGAGGAGGGTGCAGTGTGGTGCAGACCCACCTCATAGGGCTGCATCTGCTTTCCAGTAACACCCTGTAATTTCAAAACACTTTGGAGTTGCTGTAGGCCTGACTCTTCCTACATTACAAATGATTATAAACAAAATGAAAAAAAAAAAAGTAATAAGAAATAGCTGATAATGCTATTAGATTTCTGTACTTCAAGTTAAGATGTACTAAATAGATTTAATAATTTTTATAGGGAAAAGACTGATAGTGCTTCATCTAAAGTATAAAAAAACGTTAGATGGACTATTGATTGAAGGCAAAATGAGGAAAATTGAGATGGAAGTGATACTGGGCTGGTGATAGGCCCTATTTTCATAAAAGAAGTCAGAAGTAGTCTAATCACTAGGAGAATTTAGTGAGGCAGAATGCTTCACACTGCTAAGCTGAGGCAGGAAGCTTTGAGACTGAATAACAAATAAGTGGAATAAATAAAGAAAGCTTGTGCTGCAGAGTGGGAGCTCTGCTCACTCCCCAGGAAGTCTCAGGTAAGACAAAAAACTATGAAAGTGAACTTTGGAATATGTGTGATGGATGGAAATACCTGGAAAATCTGGCTGCTCTTAAATTTCTATTTAATCTTAGTTGCTAGGAGAAGAATTAGGTCAAGAATATACTAACTGTTGATTTGAAGACTAGTGATATTTTAAATAGTTTTTGTGAGGATTTCAGACTAAAACGACATTGCCCCTATAATATCAGCAGTTTATTAAGGACTGAGATATAAATCAACAAAAGATTAAATAAGCAACATATTATTGTCATCAGTGAAGTACAAGTTTTGAATCTCAATGAAGCTGGCAAGTGGTTATACTGAATGAAGTTAAAATTTTAAATTGAATGAGGGAAGAATGTCAATTTATGATCACTAGTTGCCAGACTAAAGAATGAACTATTAACTATAGAAAATTGCTATTTTATTATTTTAACTTGTAAAAGATTTGAGTTAGAAATCTTCTGAAAGGAAAAAAGAATGAAACAGAATTCCCTGAGACACAGACAGCTGCAACAACAACAGTAGATCGACATATTTTCCATTTTCTACAACTAAATGTTTTTGAGAGAATTATGTCATGAAAGCTCTAGTCTGTCTGAAAACCAGCATCAAATAATATAGAATGAACACTGTGACATTGAAACCAGAACTGAACATTATAAATTAGAAAGTCTTTCTGTCTAATAGTGTGATAGGAATCTAAGCAGCGTTTCCATATGATTTTCTTCACTTAAGATAAAAATGTCCTGAAGTTTGAAAGGAAAATGAAAATATTTGACATAACTTATTGATGTTTGTCCAATTTTGAGCTGCTTGACTAAATATTACATGAATGTACTTGTGAAGTATAAGATTTAGAAGCTTGCTCGTTTATTTTTTCCATAAGTAAAATCTTAATGAAATAAAGACTAAAAGTTTGACATGATGTTGAGAAATCTGCGGGACTTCTCGGGTACACAGTATGCAACATATGTGTGAGCTTTCATGTGATTTAGGGATTTTGCATCTCAATCCTTTTATTTGGGTCAAAATATGTACCGAAAAAAGATTCTAAGCTTTTAGAAACAAAACAAAACATTATCATGTGAGTCATTCTTTGAATAGTGTTGTTACTGAAAAGATCACAATGGTTAGAAAAGGAAGTGTGACTGATTCCCAGATTTTTTCCAAGATCCTTATAATAAGGAGAGAATTTGGCAGGGAGAAAAAAAGTTTATAATATACAGCTAGCTTCAGCAGAACATGTGAAGAAGCAACCAATGTGCCATTATTAACTGCCGTCATATGCAATAGCTATTCAAAAAATCCAACTGCTTGTAAGTAGCTAAGTATATGGGAATTAATGACCTGCACAGTTCATCTGTGCGAAGAATGTATTTTCAATTTAGCAACGAAGCAAAAAATTACTAATAACAAACAAAACAAAAATAATTATTGAAGTAATGAACTTCTCTACTTTACAGTAACATCCCAGCACGGTGTGTGAGGCATGGATTTTCTGTCTCTTTCCTTTCTCACGTGAGCTTAAGAGAGAATTGAATTTCCTTTGTCCTAGAGGAGGAGACTAAGCCTGGATAATGGATAAAAAGAGATGAAGCCCAGCTCTGGATTTTCCAGAGAAAATTGGGTCAAACTCATCATTTTCAATGCAAGTAAAATCTCATTTTAAATTAAGCATTTTTATGGGCAGCTACCATCTTTACAAAAGCAGGGCCCGCAATTGTAAGTCAATCCGTAAAACGGAAAAGGAAAAAAAAGTTGAAACTAGTCCAACTGTATTTTCTAGGACTCCAAGCTATATTTTAGTCTTGGTAGCCAGATGCCATCAGGTTCACGCTGGCATTCCAGGATTTGTAATGTTTATGCCAGTTAGTTATTTTATTATTTAAAATAAAACAAACAAACAAACAAAAAAAAAATAAAGGAGAGAATGGGGAAGCAAGTATTTTTTTAAGAGCTGCGCTTTGTCATGTTTTTGCCAGGCTGAACATTTTTCAAATTGAAATGACCTTGAGCTCTCATACCATTTGATTTCAGGTTGTTCATTTTTCATACTCTCCAATATTATTGTCTAAGTACATTGATCATTCTATTGAAACACTTGCACCAGTCAGCAAGAGAAAACTGAATTGATATCTCTTCAGTCTGTGCATCACTGCTCATACAAACATGTATATTTGCAAAGAGCAAACTGCCTCACAGACAGGACTCCTAAAATTACACTCCCTCATCAGAGGAGGGACACAAGGACGTGTGGTTGAGACAGCTGGTAGAATCCAGATTTTGTGGAAGATAACTGTCACGAAGTATTTTACTCTGTTTTTCATACATACAGAATCAGCAAAAAATGGCCAATAATGGAAGTGAACTCTGGAAAAAAAATGCAAAAGTCATCTACTTGATCTGATCTTCTTCCTCTGAAGTGAAAATCCCTTGGGAGATGGTTGTCCTACTGTTTTTTAAAAACCTGCCAGTTGCAGGGGCTTCAGAACTCTCATAGATAAGCTGTTCCAATGCTTAAATGTCTAGGGCTTGACAATGAGAAATATTTCCTAATATATTAAAACTCCACTGCTGTCAGTGAGTACTCATAATTCCTCAGAGATGCATGGAGAAAATCAGCCATTGTACTTCTCACTGCAATATTCTATAAACTTGAAGAATTTACAGTGTACTTTTCAGATCTTACTTTATGAATAGAACAGTTCATTTATTTTAACCTTTCTTTAAAGCTTACAATTTCCAAACTTCTTAGCATTTTTGTTGTACTCTGGATTTTCACTAATTTCTCTAGCTCTCCTGTTGAAGCACTTCAGCTGTGACATTGTAGAAGATGAGAGAATTACTGCTCATGCTTGTAGGTGACATCCTAGAAAATTTTACTTTTCTGGCAACACCTGTGTATTATTAATTTGACTTATTTTGGTGCTGTGTTGTAACTTCAAAACCTCTTTTCAGTCCTGCTAGCAGCCCAGCTATTCTCAAGTATGTATTTGTAAGTTTTATGTATTTTCTTTCTAATTAGATTACTTTATACTCATTTGATGCTGTTAAAACAAGTACATAGACATACTAGAATTATGTCTTGCTTATGCAAGCTACCCATAAAACATAACCTGATTCTTACCTTTAAAAATCATTAATGTTTATTTACAGATACCTTGTTATTATATTTATTAAATTTGTCACTATACTCTGTTTTGCATGCGCTTATGCTTGCTCATGCATACTTTATGAATATAGAAATTAGTATCTTGTTAACTTGGTAATTAGGCCAATGAAAAACAGCTGTTTGTTTACTGTGCAAGGCAAGATTTCTACCGAAGTTCTTTACCTTTCGTGTACAGTTGTTGTTTAGAATATCTAACACGGAAAAAAAGCATACAGAGTGCTTTCTTTGCCTCTGGGTTAGTGATGAAACAATGGCTAATAGAGAGGAATATTCAGAAGAACTAATGTTTTATGCCTCTGGAGGGGGCACACAATGTTTTATGTATGTTTTAAAGATCAGAATAATGCTTGTACTCCAGCACTGCAACACCTGAATAGAGATGAATGCAGCAGACGTGCTGATATCCACAGTGCTCTGAAAAATCCTTCATCAAGGAGAAACTATTCCTATGTGTTTGAATTCATGGATGAGAGGAGTAAACTGGGACCTGCAAAAGGCTGAACTCACCCTTGCTGTCATCCCCCTGGAACAGCATATGTTAGGTGAATTAACCTCTTCGTTCTGCAGTAGTTGGTGATTATCAAACGAGGACGGAGTCCTTGGATGTGGAGGTGAATTTCTGTGCAAAGAAGTAGGGGTTACAGACAGGTCCTTTCCTTTCTGCTTTAGTACCAGGTAGTATGCAGAACCCTCAGAGTGGGGAATGCAGGAAATACTTTCTTAGAAGGCTACATAAATTAAATTAACTTCTCACATAAGGCAATATGGGGAAAAGATCAACCTTTTCCCAGTCAACCCCTTTCTGTAAGCTTTCTTAATGGTTAACAGCATATAACCAATATCTCAGGCAGAGAGGGATTTTATGATATATTATTCTTTATGATTTTTCATTAAGAAAAATGGCACTGTTAGATAGGAATTAAGCATTACCCACATGACTTCTATTTGCTATAAAGTTTATCAGAATCAGGTAATTAGCTGGCTTTCTCATTAGTCACATTGCCAAACCATAATTGCTGTTTGGTGTTTTGTGCATTTTTAGTGGCAGTTTTTCTCCTTGATTTCTCTGGCCTTCTCGTTTATTTTTAGAAAGATAAAATGTGTCATTCTGGCTGCATTTTTTTTTTAATTTTTTTTTTATTCTTGAGAAAACATAATGTCCCACAGTGGGAGAGTTTTCAGGTATTCATCAGCTATTCTTGAAAAACATATAATCACACCATGACTGCTCTGAATCTCAGTAGATGAAAGTGGGGAAATAAATTGCAGAATGCTTTAAGATGTGAGGAGTTGAGAAGAATACATATATTTGAGTCCATTTTTTATAAATGATACTTTATAAAAACTATAGATAGTTGTCTTTCTAAGAAACTTTATCAATAGTACAGGAAAAGTCTTTGCTGAGTGATGTAGAATGCTTTTATTTGAAATAAAAACTGCTTGAAAACTGTAGGTTTTCTAAATCCCAAAATGCTGCTGAGTATTTGCAAATACATACAGAATAGAAAGCATTTTCAGTACTGATATATTTATTTAAATTCTGGAACAAGTCAGCTGCTTGGCAGAATGGACTTCATTTGCAAGACTTTACATTTCTTAAGTGTCTGTACTGTGGCACAATTGGCTGCTGTGTTTCACTTTTTCTTTGAAATCAGTGGAAGTCTTAGGTGTTTTTATTCTCTTTTCCTCTTTAGGTTTTTCCCATTTGCATGTCCAATGGATGATGTTCTGGGGAGTCCTCAGGACTCTCCACATTCATCAGACTCCGAAGTCCAAGTGTGGAAAAGGGCCAAGCTTTAAGCAAAGGAGAATATACAGAACACAAAATTCAATATTTTCTATAGAATAAGATATGCTAGGAAATTTAATGCAATGTAAGGCTTTAATGGATTTGTAGGTCCTACCTGAAATTATTGTTGTGGTTTTAGGCATGACTAAGCAACAATATTCAGTTCAGTTGCAAAGTCTGTAGCATGAATCTTACGGGAATATGTTATCAGTTAGGAAATAATAGTGACCCTGAAGTGGGCTGGACAGTAGGGGCCTTACTGGTGTTGCCTCTGACCACTTGGCGA
This sequence comes from Odontophorus gujanensis, assembly GCA_013399175.1. Lineage (NCBI taxonomy): Eukaryota > Metazoa > Chordata > Aves > Galliformes > Odontophoridae > Odontophorus > Odontophorus gujanensis. Next base: position 98,700 of record VXAB01010755.1, on the reverse strand, counting down.
CCTGTAGGATTCACCAGGACTTCAGAGGTTGTGAAAGACTTGTATTCCTCAGTAGAACAATTGGGAAACAGCATTTTGCAGATATTTCCTTCCTTTGACAGTTTAATTTTTGTTCATCAGAATATGGTTGAAATTGGTACTATTAAATGCAATCAAAATTTCCTCAAAATGTTCCACAGCATTTTAGTGCATTGATTTTAGTCATATCATTCTGCTCTTTGTGCATTTTCCCCAATCACCCAAAGTATGTGCATGCAGATGTTCACAGAATGTTCGTTTTAATTTTGAAAGCTCCTGTTCTCCCAATAAACTTATCTAAAACTTGTTTTCTGAGAGTTCTTTATAATATATAAAGCAAAAGCAAAAGAAAAGATGTTTTTAAATACTCTCTGTGACAAACTACTATTAAGTAACAATTCCAGCACTACTTAGCTGAAAATATGTATTGCATAAAATAATGAAAAATTATGAATTGAGGAGAGCATTGATATTTGCATAAATAAGTGGAACATATTAAATAAAATTTTTGTTAAGAGCTTTTTCCTCTGCTCTAATTAATATTGATATTGACGGAATATGTTGTAATTCGAATTGCTACATATCTAGCAGTTGATTACACAGAGCAGGAGATGGAGGGCTCATTTTTCTGAAAGCATAATTGTGTTGTAACTGTCATTGATTTTTGAATCTCACATCTGTTATTTTCACGTTATGCTCTTATTTCTAAGGTAGTATTTAATTCCAAACTCACAAACAGAAATCGCTAAGTACCTTGATAGAAAATCTAATGTGTTCTTGGCTGAATGTAAATTAAATAAGTCCTTTAACTTTTATTGTCTGTAGTGTATGTTTCACCATTACAGATGACATAGCCCAAAATAGTGAGATTGGACAGCCTCCCTCCTTTTGTGGTACTGATTTGTTTGTAGTGGATATGTTGGCCCAGCAGAGAAACTCCTATTTCAGTGGGACTGCAGGAGGTAATAGGGCAGCAGATGTCCATCTGCAGTGGAGGATATTGTGGGAAATTCTATGCTGGGATTGATAGAGCTTTCTTAGTTCTTGAAACGTACTAGAATGATCTCCATGTTTAAGCTAGGGTGGGATGAGTGGAGTTTTAATTTGCCTGCTTTTTCTCTGAATAAACCATTGTGGACAGAATTCAGTGCAAATTGTTTGTACCACTAGTTCTTGATTCACAAGCAGCCAGCAGTTGAAAGAATGAAGAGGATAAATTCACAGCACTCTATTCTATATCAAAATCAATTTGTGATTAATTTACATTTCACTATGAAATAATATACACTACAACTGATTTCAGCAAGACTGCAGTCCTTATGTTTTTTTCACCGTGATCTACTGCATGTGAGCAGAACTTCAAGCATATTTACTTAGATTTATTCTTGTGTCTTGCAAAAAACAAGATTGTAAGTTCAGGATTCCTTCTTGTACTTGGCTGTTGATAGATACTGGTTACTTCACTATGGACAATTCTGTTAATACAGGATAATTAATGAAGGGAAAATATGGTCATAGGGAACAGACCTGTAATGAAAAAACAAAAACAAAAACGAAAACAAAGTCACACAAGAAAAGAGCTTAAGAGCATTATTTAGTCATCAAATTAAGAGATGAATGCTGGTCCAGAGAAGAACAGAGCAGGTGAAGGAAAAGAAGACAGATGAGCTATTAATGTCATTTTTTGGACAACTTCACTTTGAAGGAGATACAGAGTTTATACGTGATTATAAGGAAAGCTGTGAAAAGCCTCTGCTGGAAAGAATGGGAAACTGGGATTTTTTCATTTCTGGTCTTTCTTCTGCTTTAGAAAGTGGCAGGTTACATTCCAGTGGGAGCACTGCCGTTTCTGCTGCAAGATCTATAAACCCCCAAAAAGTTTGTGGCCAAATGAAAGAACTCTGAAATTTCTCTTTGTTCTCTCAAAAAGTCATTCCGAACTTTTAACCTGTGACATGATCCTGTACATTGCTGTGGGGTAGATGAATATAAAGGATAATTTGCAAGGGAAAAAAACATCACTTGTTTCTTTGTATTGTGGTTCCTTCATTCAATTATCCTCCATCCAAGTATGGTCCTAAAAACGTTCTGGAATATTTTTCTTACTACTAATTTGGCAATATATATTTACATCCTACACTACTGTCTGCCCAGTGCAATTTGATTAAGCTCCCAAATTTTTTTATAGGAATGACAGAGCACGGAGGTTAGGCCTTGTGTATGACACTCTTCATATCATTCTTTTTTTTAGTGGTCTTCACATTTTGTTATTGAATGTTTTGCAGTGCATTAACTTTACAGTCTCTGCATGATTAAAGTGCTGGCAAAGTAAAAGCATACTTGGATGTAAGTTTGAAAAAGAGCAGATGATGAATTTTCTAATTGTGGAGAAAATTCAATTTCAGAAAGTGTTGGGTGGCTTTAGAGAAAATCCAGGTTAGTGCCTTTGGCATACTTTGCTTTTACAGAGGCACCCTGAAAAAAAGGAGAAAGTCCCTAAATGAAGTAATTACTTGGCACGTATTTCTAGCAAGGATTGTCTCTTTATTTGCTGACAGAGCATAATGGGACTTGATTATTGACTAAAGTTTGTACAAGAGTACAAGAATATAAGTAAATTTTATTAGTTCTATGGGAAAAGGATGCCAGTATGATTGTAGACCTTGTATAAAATAATTTATCCAATAAATTAACATTTTACTTTTGAACAAATGACTGGTCAACAAGGAAGTCTTTTGTATTAAAAAAAATAGTATTTATATTTAACATATAAATAAAATGAAACTTAGTGTTATTTCCTGATAATTATTAATCCATTTTCTTTGTACTTGCTAGGTTTGTGGTGCATCCTGTGGGAAATTAGAATCAGCTGCCAAGATATGAAATCAATCCTGCCCCAAGAAGCTGGCAAGACAGATCTTTCTAGACAAAATATCTATAGACCACAGAGCATATGGCAGCCTCCAAGGAAGACGTGTCTCAGGCTGCTGGAGAGCTCTTCCCTTGCAGGTGGCTTCTCTGGGAGATGAAGGGAAATGCCAGGTAAGAGGTGGTGTGGCTGCACTGTGGAACTTGTTTGAGCAATGTTGGTATATATATGGGAAAATCGTTTTTTTTTAATTTTTTTTTATTTTTTTTTTTAAGATAACTATAGTGGGGTTAAACGGACAAATACTTATGAAACATGTTGAATGGTCTTAACAGTGGATTCAGAGAATGCAATGGCAACCTTGAAATATGTTCCACAATAATTATTCTGTGTGGGATACATGTTGTGAAGGAAGAAAAGAAGGCTGCAGTGGAAGAAAACAGTGTATCTTCTCTTCCAGTTAGCTGCATTCTTTCTCAGGCAGTACTCATTTTCAGCAGCTGGTAAAGCTACTCTTGTATACATAATTTTGAAAGAGCTTTAGAAACTTTCAAGGTGAAAGGTGTTAAGAATGATAGAAGATTATTACTGCTATTATTGTCTCCCGTTGTTCTTTGTTTGGAATTATCTTCTGGAGTTTTTTCTTTCTTTTCACAGTAATTTTCAGTCTCAAACAAACCCCTGCTTTCTCTGCATAGGACTGAAGGCTGTTCTGGTTTGAGACATACTTACAGACTCACTGTGAGAATTGTGATAGCACTGGAATGTGCTATCATTGATGGAAAAAGTCAATAAATTAAGGACTACTTGATTTCCCCAGTGAATTCAACTGTCATTTATATGAGATGCAATTAATTCATTGTTGAAAATCTGTGCACTGTAACAAGTAAAATTTACACCATGTTTGAGGACTCTACACCATGATAAGGGACTCTTAACTTCATACAAGGTTTTGTTTTGGTGCTTCTGAGAATCAAAGTATACTCTAGAGTTTATTGAGTATTCTTCACACAGTGAAACTAACCTTCGTAGCAACAACAATAAATAGTTTTTTTTTGGGTATGAATACTTTTATTGCTTTTCTTCCTAGAACATCCAAAAGAACTTGATAAACAAATGGATGTATTTACATGCTGTGTTCTGATGTGGAGCTGCTCTTCAGCTGAGATATATCATTGATCTAGAAATGGACAAACATACCAACTAACTGACAGATAGGATGGAGTAACAATACCTGTAGGCCTGTCTTGTGCTCCTGTGTATCACTCGTTTGTCCTGTGGCTGTCTTCCTTCCTGACTGAATCATAGAATCACAGAATTACTGAGGTTGGAAAAGAACTTTGAGATCTTCAAGTTCAACCGTCCACTCTGAAATCAACTCCCTAGTTGCCATATGCATGTGTTACTTAAATGACACCAGATATGGTGAGATACTGCCCTGTTGTGCAACAATAACAGGTAGAAAGGCTTCACATCCTGATTTTACATTCTGAATGAAAACAGTTTTCAATCCCCCTATATTGGAAGATTTCTCTGGCTTGCTAGGCGGCTGACCATGTAGCAACACTTACCTTTACAAGGAAAGGGGCAGCATTCTGTGTGTGGGAGACTGGGATCATAGAATAATCGTAGAATTGTTTGTGTGGGAAGGGACCATTGAAGGTCATCTAGTCCAACTCCTCTGCAATGAAAAGGGAAATTTTCAGCTAGATCAGATTGTTTAGAGGCCTGTCCAGCCTGACCTTGGGCATCTCCAGGGTTGGGGCAGTGGTTCATTACCCTTATTGTGAAAAACTTTTTTCCTTATATCCAATCTAAATCTCTCTTCTTTTAATTTGAAATCATTTTCCCTTGTCCTATCACAGCAGATGCTGTTGAAGAGTCTGTCTCCTTTCTTATAGCCCCCATTTAGATACTGAAAGGCCTCTATCAGTTATCCCTGAAGCCTTCTCTTCTCCAGTCTGAACAGCCCCATCTTTCTCAGCCTGTCCTTGTGGGAAAGATGTTCCATCCCTTGGATCATTTTTGTGTCCCTCTCTTGGTTGTGATCCATCAGGTCTACATTTCTCTCATACTGAGGACTGCACATCTGGACATAGTACTCCAGGTGAGGTCTCATCAGTGCATGTCCAGCCTACTATGCACTGGTACTCTCAAGTCCTTTTCAACAGGGCTGTGCTCTATCCTTATGTCCCCTGTTTGTACTGATAGTGGGGATTGCCACAGCCCAGATGCAAAGACCCTGCCTTTGGATTTGTTGAACCTCATGAGGTTCAGCTGTGCCTTCTGCTTGAGCCTGTCTAGGTCTCTCTGGATTGCAACCTGTCCCCCAGGTATGTTACCCATAGCTTGGTGTCATCTGCAAACTTGTTGAGGGTGCATTTAATCCCACTGGTGATGTCATTGACAAAGATACTAAAGATCAGTGGTCCCAGTACTGACTCCTGAGGGACACCAATTGTCTCTATCTAGACACTGAGCCATTGGCCAAGGAAGCAGAGGATTATTTCTAACCTAGTAGTGAGAGCTGGTAACACAGTGAGTAAAGAGTGAGTGTATCTATATCAGAATGCACAGAATCATGTCCTCCTAGCAAGTAAATGATACAATGAATCATAATTAGTTCAGATGCTGATATTGTAGAAATAGTCTCTTGCTGTTCTTTTAATTTTCTATTTCTTCAAGATTCCTCTCTAAACTCAAGAAGTCATATACATGAAAAAATAACAGTAATACCTATAGTAATGAAGTTTCTAAGATTTCCTCCTTGAGATGGAAGCAGGCAGTACTCAGGCACCATGAATTCACCTGGGTAGCAGCTGCTTGACTGTTTAGTACTTGCATGTCCAAAGAAGTCACAGGACTTTTATCTCTTCTCCAGTTGTGTTTTCACAAGGGGAAGTGGATTATTATAGGTTTTGTGAGATAGAAATTAGACAGGGATACAGCTCTGTAGAAAATCAGTTTTGTGCATGGTGTCTCACTTCCACTTGTTGACATTTTAATTAGAATATATTAAGACATTCAGAATATAATAGCAATGAAAAACAGAAAGAGAATGGAAAGAAGAAACAAAAAATAATATAGACAAAGGAAGAAAAGTGAGGAAAGGAGAAAGAATGTTATACCATAAAGAAAATATGCACTATAAAATCCAATTTAAAAAATCTGAATCTTTTCGATCAAAAACACGGATATAATGGAATATAATAATTACATAGTGGAGACGGAGCAAAAAGGATTTTTTTGGCATCTGTTTCAATTTATTTTCTGCACTGGATACAGCAGAGAAATCCCTTCAAAGGATCACTTTAGTTCATAGACAGCACATGTATTCTGTTGCTCCAGACTGTATCAATAACTCTGTACTCCAGTAAAAATATGTCTAAGATAATTGCTCAGTCCCCATCGTCTCCTTTCTCAGAGGGGTTTATTTCCTCCTTAACTCTCCTTCTGTCTTACTTCGAAGTTTATGGACTGCTAGAATGATGGTGCTATTTCCTTCTTGTTGTAGCCTTTCTGATAAAAAATTCAAGGAAAAAATGTAGGTGAGCAGCATCATCTCCTTGAATACTAGCCCTCTTGCCAGACCAGACAATATTGCTATAGCCAAGAACAGTGGAAGTTTTGATACTGAAATTCGCGTGGGGATAACAGTCTTTTGCTAGACTTTAGACGTCCACTCAGGGAGCTGAAGTTTACAATAGCATGCTGTTCCAAACAGCAGTCTGGTGTATAGCTTTCTCCAAGCCATTCCTAAGGTAGATTCATCAGATTAGCTCCTGTATTTATGGAAGAGTTCAGATTTTCTCTGGAAGTGTACATGTTAATTTCCATGAGCAAAATAAGCTTCAATAATTGAAATCAAGGTTGTTATAATAGGGCATTACAGTAAGACTGAACGATTCTATTGCTGATATCTTCACCTACTTTGTCCCACGGTAAATAATTGTCATTAAGTACCTTTCCACCTCTTTTACAAAGTACAAAGAAAAAGATGGAAAGACTATTAAACCACCTTAAACCTGTTTTCAGGCACAGGTGCTAGACAGATTAGGATCATCCACTTAATCAAGATATGTAAGCTTAATTCAGAACAGCTGTTTGAAGGTGCATCAGCTTGAAGCTCACTACTTACATTTCAAGTCTGAAGAGAATCTTGTGTTATTTTACAAGAATATCAGTAAGAAAATGCAGCTTCTTTCTACAAAACTGTATTGTCTGTATCCTTCACCCATTATAGTAATGGCATAACTACTACTTGAAATGTAAGTAGTAAAATTATTATTTTTTACTTCTTTTCCTTCAGTAGAAGATAACCTTTTAAATGATATTAACAATTAAACAACTTATCATTTTTAAAGAAAAAGATTTAATCAATTGAGAATCAAATAATGTTGATTTTGCTGCTTGTGTTTGTGTCCGATTGTCTTTCCCTGAAGACAAGGAAATACAAGTAGACAAAAATGTAAAAGGAAGAACCACGTGGATAGAGATTAGGAGATGTATGTTTCAGCTTTTAAACTTAACCTTACTAGGGGAAAAGAGCAGCAGTTCACATGATCTCTTGTCTGCTGGGAATGTGACGAGCTATGCCAGCATGAAGCTTAGCTGTGATAATGAGGAAAAGCAGTCAGTGTGAGATAAGAATCTTTGTTGGTTGAGCCAGATTTCTTTGTCGGTAGAAGCCAATGATAAAGAAAAGAACAGCAGTAAGGACTGGAGAAGAGAGGCAGGATTTAGGAAGCTAGGCTTAGACTGGTGGTGTTGGCTGTGCTTGCACTCCTTTCTGCCTCAATTAGAAACATCTTTTGGGGCACCCCGTTATTATTATTGTGGATCTTGGGTTGTTAGAAGGGGGTAGATGGATAGACTGCAGAAAACTGTGGAGGAACTGAGGCTAAATGAAAGAGAAAAATACCTTTCAAACATATTTGGTGGAAAAGGACATGGGAGTATGTCTCTGGAAGATTATTTCTAACAAATGAAGCAGTGAAATGGTGAACCTTTGGCATGAGTAGCTGTGATAAATGAGGTGACATGGAAATGCTGTACCTGTAAATAGGATGTAGGGGGAAAGTGGAAAAACTGATAGAGACCTACATGAAGCCCCAAATGAAGCCTCAGAGAGCCTTGGAATTTGATGTCTGTGCGCTTGCTGATGATCCAGTCTTCTGAATTGTGGGAGGTGGAACTGACTGTAGTCAGTAAGGACTATGTTACACAGAAAATTCAACAGGATCTTTAATGTTTAAATATTGGTTAAATTAGATGGAACAGATCGATGATGCTGTAGCCACATTGTGAAATGTGGGTAGGTTGTCTTGTGCTGATCTATTCCAGAAATCTATGTTTCAGTAGACTTAATACACGTTTCTTAAACTTTTTAATAAAGCAGTTCAAATTAATCATTATTTTTGCTCCTCCCTATTAGTTTTTAAATGACTACCACTTCTAAATTGCTTGTTATTTTCAATGTCATGTCAGATACCTTTGTGGTGGTATGTACTTCGTGTGTGATTTCTGAGATTGATGCTAGTTCCTTCAGGCTCTCATATTTTTCCTCTGAGCTCACAGGAAAGCTGGACAATGGGAAATCTTTTTAACTACTCATTTAAAAGTAGATAGATAGCATTAATACATTTATATTTGTGGTGCAGAAAGAGATCTTTATTATTTTAGGAACAGTTGTCCACATTTAAGAGATATTTAGCAATAATTATCTGTGGAGGGGGTCTCTTTCGTGGATGTATATGTGACTATTTTTTGGGGTACTCTTAGCTGCCATCCCTGTTTTAGCTGTAGTGTTTACACTGCCTTTCAGAGCTGTGGGTTGTTGAGTACATCAGTAGCTGACATTTAAAGAGAATGAGTTCTTATAACTTCATTATGGCAGGGACTGAGTAAAAGAGCTGTCCAGAATCTTTTATATTTTAATTTTTCATCTAAAATCTCAATGTTCTGTGAAATATTTTTCAGCATGCTTATGTTTCCATTTCTGTTGGGAAAGGTTATGTATTAGTGACCAATAATTGTACTGACAGATGTAGTAAAAGTGGTGAGCTTTTCCCCCTGCTACTAAAGAGCCAAAAAGGTTTGTTTTGTGAAATGACACTTTTGCCTGAAACTGTCAAGATACTGAAGATTTTCCGTCTTGTGCAACTGTGCAACTGCCAACGCCAAAAATACTCATACAGATATGGTTTAATATAAGATACAGAATTTTACTGTGTGAGAGATTACTTTGGTCCAGTGAAGGTAGTAATTTTTCTGCTTGGTGGCATTGTCTTGAGGCATGGGAATTTTCTGCTGTTGCGACTAAGAAACTAAAACGAAAAGTAGAACAATATCGTAAGAATAATTTCAGTACTAGGCTAGCGTTGTGGTTTTGTGGCTTTGATGCCGGTATTCCACGCCAGCACTTCCCGCAGGGAGTTAAAGAGGTACTGTTCAGGTGGGGAGCGGCAGTGGGGCGGAGCTGCGTGCCGGACGCCGGTCTCGCGCCTCCCGCTCTCGCGCCTCCCGCTCTCGGCGCGCGCTCTCTCGGCTGCGGAGGAGATACGGCACGTGTGCTTCCCCCGCAGTTTTGATCTAATGTAAGCTCTCAGATTTGGTTTGGAAACTTTGGTTTCTCCCAATGGTTTGATTTTGTTAGATTTGGTAGAGTTACCGTTCCTCCTCAAAGTTCTTTTTTTGACCCGTCTGTTGTCTCCGTACCCTTTCCCCTTCTCTCCGCCCGCCTCCCCGCCCCGCACGGCTCTGCTCGTGCGGCCGCGTGGCCACCGATGGTGCAGGTTTTTTTCTCTCCTTCTCTCCCTTCTTTTTTTCCCTTATGTCCTTGTCTTTGTGCAGCTTTTTCTGAGGCCCTTGAGTTCTTGCTGCACCTCTTCTGTCATACAGAAGTCTTTGCGTGCAGAAAACAAAGGCCCAAGTTCAAGCTGAGTTTCACATAGCTTTAAATCAATGGAGACTTAAAAACCGAATTGTACAAAAGTTATGAAAATTTATGAAAGTGCATTATTTAAATAAAGAGACAACAACAACAAAAACCCTTAATATTCAGAAAACCTGGAAGGACAGAATCTGTGTAGTCTTACCAAGGTCTGTCCAGGCACTGCTGTTCAAGCCCTGTATTTGCAACAGGAGCAGTGCATGCATAGCTCCTTGAAAAGTGGGCCTAAGTAACACTGTTACTGTGCTGTGTGAATGTTCTTACAGGATGTGACTTTTTCCTCCCAGGAGGGCTGTATGAACAGGCATTGTAACAATCTTTTTTGTTAGATACTATGTTTTCCTGAGCACTTCTCTTTCATGCGTCTGTGCACTCCAGGAAGGTTAGGATCCTATTAGACATCAGTGGCTTCTCTCATGCTACACAATTGCAGGAACAGTTATTTATTTAAAAGTGTAGTACCTTTTGAAAAATAACTGCCTTAAAGCAGGGAGGACTTTAGTTCGAAAGTCATCACCACACTTCTGAATGAAGCAAATACTGAAAAGCAAGAAAATGTGATGGAACAGATGAACAGTGTTGAATGACCAATTCTATTACAAACAGAAAAAGCAAATGGTCTTCTGAAACAAAGTCACAAAACGTGTCCTCCTGCAATACCAAGGACAGATTATAGTTTCAAAATGAGTGTAAAATGGATTGTATTTAAATGCATCTGGCAATACTTGAGAAAAGAAACAAATGGGTGACATCACAGGAATGGAATTTTTTTTTTCTCTAAGAGATATTTCTATTTCAGTGTATTTGGTGACTGTGTTGGTGATTGTGCTATGTCAGCAATCATTTTTTTCTCAAAAAGTTTTGTGGGCTGGTGAGACAATCTTTTTTCCTCATTTACCTGTAAGGACCTCTGTGCACTATGACTCAAGGGAAGCAACTGGTGAACCCATATCTTCTATAGCCTTTTAGGCTCTGGTAAGTTACATGGACTGTGCCTTAAAGGAATTATAAGATAGAACTGCTGTTTATCTTGCTTGATTTAACAGTTACAACTCATAAATTCCTGGCTTGGCCTGGAGTGAGCCATCTAAGTAGTGGTTATCATCTGTCAGCCTGTTCTGCTGCAAGAGGCAAACAGGATGTGCTGATGGGATGCACAGTCAGGGTGTCTTGTGGGGCTGTTAGAATCCTGCGAGCATTGGCATGGCACAAGTCAACAGCCTGCAGGTCTGTGGATGGTGCTTTCTCTTCTGTCCTACTAATACCATGCATGGTAACACATTTCTCCTCAGTCTCTGCATCTGTCCTGTTCTGAAGAAAGTCTGTCCCTGCTCCAGTGAAGACAGTTCCTTCTAAAAACTGCTTCAAGATTGTTTGGCCTCCCCAAATAATCTGTCTCTTGATGACATGTGACCCCTTGGTAGAAGCAATAGATTCATTCCTCACCCTGTCCCCGATGACCTGTGACTGCTCTGCTGATTCATCACAATATATTATATGAGACAATTGTTTCCATGTTTAAGCTAGTAATTGGCTTTTTTCTTTTCTTTTTTTTCTTTTTTTGCCATAAATCTGATTGATTTCAGTTTCAAAATCACTATGCAGCCAAGACATTCCTCATGTGCTCTCCTCTGCTGTGGGAGAACTTATTTACTTTAAAAGGATGGTGAGAAAAATGAATTGGACAAGGTGTTTATGAGGCACACCAATCTTAAAAAAAAAAAAAAAAAAAGAAAAAAAAAAACCAAAACAAAAAAACAGGCAGTATTTTACATTGTTTAAATACCGTTTGATTTACTACTTTATTTACAACATAGCAGTTGAAAAACAACTTGACCCAGCAACCCTGGGATTGTTTTTCATATAGCTGTGATCAGTGCATTTTGGTATATCTGGAGACTGTCTGGCTGTGCAGAGTGTTGCTCAGTGTGAAGTTTATAACTGAAAGATAGCTGTGCAGAGAAAGCAGTCTGGTGGCACTGGGACCTGGAAGAAAGCAGAGCATTGTGTGAAAGGGGAAAAGGAAGAAGGGGCCAAGGGTGATATTTTCTTAACATTTATAGTAAAGGTCCTCAGAAGTCCCAACTAAGGGGTTATCTGATTATGTCAGCTGCGTGTTTATCCACTCTATAATATACTGCTTTACTAGGAGTAAAATTTTACTGGTGTTTTATGTGGGCTATCAGCCAAATGCAAGGGTGCATTCACATGAAATGTTGTGCTGCTGATGGTCTCATCAAAAATATCTCACATTAACCAGTGTGACAGACATCCCAAATCTCAGATTTCAGACTGTATTATGTAATTTGGTGATGAGTTGTGGAAAGGTAACTGGGGACTGGGAGGGAAACATTTGAACTATGCAACTGACTAACACTGCTTGCTATGTGATGTGACAGGGCAGAACTATTTAATACCTTCAAAACACATGTAATGGGTATGCAGTTTCACACTGCTCCAGAAGGCTTATTAAGTGCCTGGGTATCAGCCAGGCTTGCCATGCTGCTTCCATGCTCAGAATGAGTCAGTAAGGGAAGAATCCACCTAGAAGGATTACAGTTTCAGCTAGGGTTAGTAGCATTTGCCACAACAGATTTTCAGGCTAAGCAATGTGAATCATCTTAGATGGGTACAGGGTAAAGCTGAGAGTTTAGTTCTAGCTTCTAGCATCTCATGTCCAAGAGCCATCAAATTAGGAGCTATTCATGCCTCCTTTTTTTCTGCAAGAAGTGACAAGAGGTAGTTTGAAGGCTTGTGACCTTGTCAGCCTACAGGCAATGATGAGACCTGGAAACTGGCTTGTGACTGCTTACTTGTAGCCAATCCTATCTATACCAAGGTATTTAGATACACTTCTGAACATGAGGGGAAAAAAGGGACAGATAGAGTCATGCTTTATGTAGTGAGTACAGTGATGGATAGAGCTGGGATCATTGCAACAGAAAGTGGTAGATGAGGAAACTGTCTCTGGGTATGACTGGATTGGGTTGCATGCTCTAAGGAGACTGGCCTGAGGTAGAATTACTTTTTATTTCTTATTGGCTAAGTTTAGAATCGCTGACATTATGAGATCTGAAGGCAGGCATAACCAAGCTCCATTACTGTTGTTTTACCAGATCTGGGACTTAGTGATATTTTTTTCTGTAAAGAAAAAGGAAGGAAAAAAGGTGATTTTGGCTCATCATGAAGATGATGAAGATCCTCTTAAAGGGTTTATCTGGTGCACATTATCATGAAAATTAATAATAATTACAGAACTTCCACCAGAACTTTGTTACTTTCTTACAGGGAGGGAGGGGAATAGGGAGAAAGCCATATTGACACTACTACAAGCAAATGGAGAGGATGAAGCAGAAAATATTTGGCTGTGAAAGCTGTTGCAAAGCACACCATGGCACTCCATATCATGCATGCAGATTTGCCTTTGATGTATGTAGGGAAGGTGATGACACTTGCTCTTTGAAAGGAAATCAGATATTTTTCAGGCTGGTGAAGGAAGAAGGAAAGCCTGAGAAAAGGCAGAAATACCAGTAGTTGTGAATGTTATCTTTTAGATTATATTTAAATCATTTTTCTTCATGCTCTACTCACAGTGCTGGAGACAGGAGTTAAGCCATCTGGTTGGTGCTGTGTTTATCTTTTTCTAGCTTAGGTGGAGTTAGTGTGCTACAGTGTAAGGCATATAGACTGTAATGCAGAGCTGCCAACTTCAGCATACCTTGTTATACCAGTTTCATACCACATGAGCGCTTTTATTGGATTTTATTTTTGTATTGTTGGTGGCTAGTGCAGATTGCAGGCAGTTCAATGCCTATGTTCCTTTTTTTTTTTTCTTTTTTTTTTTCCTAAAACCTAACAGAAATATCTTGCAGGATTCTTTTAAACTGGTCTTTAAGTCAGCTATTTCCAACTCCTGCAGTTGTTTCAATTTCTGATCTCAACCTTGAGTATCTTTTTACGTTCCTTTCTTCATAGCTGAGCTTTGGCCTGCATTGTGAATTTTTATGCAAAAATCTCACTGGTTTTCTGCAAAATAGGATTTTTCAGTGGATAGTTCTGTCATATGAATCTTGTCCCACGTTTTAGTTACCAGAATTGGACTCAGATGAGCTTTGCCTATGGTACAAGTTGAGTATATTCGTTTTCTATTTCATGGTCTGCAGTTATAAATTTTTTTATGCACTCAATTTTACCCAACTTGAGTGACAAGGCAAGGGAAACAAGCTTCCAGTATATGCTTTTCAAAGATGTGAAATCTATTGATTGTGATGATAATAGAACAAAATTAATCATTAAGTAAACAAACCAAGTTAATACTTTACTGCCTTCCTGCTAGTAATGCGAATGTCCTGTGACATGTGAACTCGCATATTAGTTGAATCTGCTGTTAAATCCTGGCTATTTCTGCTTTAGAATGGCAAGTCTTGTCCATCAGTTCTCCAAAAAGTATAAAAAAGTTGTCCTAGGCTGTGAGCTCATGACCCATAGCCAGATATCCAAGTAATTTTTGGTTCCTTGAGGGCAGGCAGGAGAATAGAAAGAGATATTTCTAATCACAAAATGCTTCTGCATGACCACAATCTGACTTATACATTTGCCAAATGTTTCCTTTGCAACAACATCTCATTTTTTTGTAACATTTCAGTTCACTTAACTGTGCAGTTTGGTATCTCAGCTCTCTTGTTTTGTGTAATAAAACTTAGCACATGTAACAGCTACTTAATAGGAGCAAGGGAAAAAGAATAACTTCTGTTCACATAAATTAGACAATTCTCTTTAACCAGTAGAGGAATTCAGTGTTCAGTTTTACAAATATGGTGACAATTATTTATAATCATGGAACTGATTTGAAATGTTTACTGAGTAGTAGATATCTTCATATTCATTGCCTTTATTGTGCTGTCTAGTCCATGAATCAAAGCAGACTTTTAGTGCTGTCTTTTCTGCCTGGTTCGTTATCTCCAGATCGTAGCATATCAAGAGAATGTGCTTACTTTCATGTAAAGTATAAAAGAAATCAAACTCCAAGCTGTTTCTATTTTGATGATTTAAAAATATGGCCCAATTCTTAATTTTTCCTCTATTTGCCTATCATCTTTTATAACATTTAGTAAGGATTTCTGTTCAATAGCTTTCCTAGTGATATTGCCAGAAAGCAGCTGATGAAAACAGTTATGGAATTTTTCATTGGAATCAGTTAAGGAGAATTGTGTGTGCGAAATACATTTATGCTAAGACCAGCTTTTGAGGAAATTTCTTATAAGGGAATATTTGGGTGTCTGGAAATACATATATGCATATAGTTTTCTTGCACAGAAATTGTAGTGGTCTATTCAACAAAAGAGCTAATCCTTATCTGCAAATAGAGCATATGCTCCCTTTAATAGAGATAAAAGTGTATATTGGCAGTGCCTACTGCATTTGCTGGGTCTACTGTGGTAGAAATCTCAAAGAATCCAGCAAGTTAGCGAGCCATGAAGCTCCATCTCCCTCTTCTCTCTATGCTCATACTGTCAATCCTTAATCAAGCTGTGCTTCTTCAAGTGTTTTCCCATTTTATATTCTAGGACTTTCTCCCTATTTTATATCAAGCTAACTGGTCTGTGGTTTCCTGTTATGTCTCCAGGCACTTTTAAAATAACTTTGTTATGTTAGCCACTTTCCAGTCCCCAGGGGTCTCTTCTAAACTAAATGAACTTGTGAATGTGTCTGCTAATTCCTTAGTTTCTTCTCTTACTTCCTTAACACATTTGGCTATTTGTTGGGTCATGGTTTTTGAGAAGGTCTAACAATTTTAATAACTTCCCTAGCACTGAAAGGAGTACATAAATAAATAAATAAATAATAATAAATCAAATCTTCCTCCTTCAGAAGCATACTTCTGAACTCTTCATAGGTGAGACAAACACAGCATATACTTCACTTTCATTTTGTTTATGGTTTTAAAATGGATTTGCTCTCCCATACCATCAGTCCTTTTCCTCTGCATTTGTAAATCTATTGTGTGCAAGGAAGGAGAGGCCGAAGTAGCATAGCTTGACACATTTTTCATTGTTCCTTTTGTTGTTAAATGTTATCCCATTGTACATGAGAAATGCCACTCAGGAGTTGTTGATAGCACCTCAGACACCCCGTTGTGTCCCTGAGAGCATCAGCTTGGCTGTGGTAAGGCTATCTAGCCCCTCCCAGCAATCCACTGGGACAAAGCGGGATCTGTGTGGAAGGTGGTGCTGAGGGATGCTCTGTCTAATCAACTGATCCAGATTTTTATCCTGGTTTTTTTTTTTTTCTTTTTTTTAAATTATTTATTTATTTATTTATTTTAATTTAAGCTCTTGAATATCTTTTCTTGGGTTCTCTGCTGTCACTATTTAGATGTACTACTTATGAAGTTTTCCTTCATTTTATTTGACAGAATTGTACTGTAAAAAGTTAGTTGCCTGTAAGTATCCTGGCATAAGACTCTCTGTTGCAGGTTCTTGCAAAAAACAGCTGCGTCATTTTGGGATTAAAATGAGGGGGAAGCAACATTTTGAGAAAAACATAACTGATGAGAAGGAGTAAATACAATCTGTCTGTAATTCAGGAGATATCTGTTTTAATGAGCTCCACTTAGATGCAAGGCAAAATCTATGTTCTCATGTGGTCATGATATTGTTAACTATAGTTTGTTTTCTATAAGCTATTTCTCATACCCGTTGCAAGCTGTTAATCTTAAGTATCCTTATTTTTGCTGATATTTATTATTATACTTTTGTAATATAACAACATTAATTCTTGCAAGAACTTGTCAAACATATTAACTCATAAAAGAAGTGAGGGAATAAATCTAGATTTTATTATTAAATTTGAAGATAATTCTGTGTAAAATGGAAAGAAGAAACAAATACTAGAAAGGTGAGGAAATAGTATCTACAAAAAATTCATTCCCAGTAAATACCAATATGGATTTCAGCTTTAAAGTATGCAAGTAATATGTTTGGAAGATTAGGAATTTTGAAAAGAAGTGACTTTCCAGCAATTAAAATTAATAAAAATGGGGTGCAATAATGAACATAAGATCTTGTGTAAGTATTCAGTGAACATAGGAACAGACACAATCCTTTGAGTTTCAATCAGCATACCTAAAAACACTCCATCACAGAAGGAGCATGTTGGTCCTTCCTGACTGTGGTACAGCTAAATCTTGGGAATTGCTTGGATTCTGAGAAACACAATGTATGGAAAATACTGAAAAATTAGAAGTGACATATGACCCTCATTTGCATTTAAGAGGAGACTACTGGGTATATTTAAGAACTGAAGCTGCTAAGAATTATTATCCAGGTCCTGAGGAATCTTTGCTTATGTTTTAAGTTGTAAAATAATAAAACAATTGTTTGACCTGAACAGGGCTGAATGTAATATACATTTTTATTTTTTTTTTTTCTATTAAAAGGTGCCACAGATGCCTTATTTCCCACAGGCCACCCAAGTCTGTGGTGGTACCTGTTCTTGGACTGCTGACTGCAGCCTAAAGCCCTGTGCTCCTGTCCTGTGATTGGTGTGTGTCAGGTCCTCCTGCAGCACCTGAAGTAGCTTTTTGCTGCCATGGTAGGATGCTTGGCACCCCTTACCTTCACTCTGTGGTGGGATGTCCCACACTGTCACCCCGGCGTCTCTGCTTCACAGTCAGTAACCCTTGGGCCTCCACAGCTCTGGCAGCAGGCCCAGTGTGGGCTCTAGCTGGGTTAATTTTAGCGATTCTGCTGTCTGCATTACATGATAGACCTTTGGGCAGGGATATGGCCCCGAAGCTGCCAAGCAAAAAGCTCTGACATTCCCATTTAAGCACGCTTTACAGGGTTTCAGGCGAAGGGAAGCTGAGGTCTGGCTGCTATAAATTACAAGATAAAAGTTTCCAGTAACTTCACATGTATCACTACAACCCAGAGGAACACAATTTATCACTTTACCTAAACAAGTTGGGAAATTGACCTTTAACTTTGAAAAGAAAGAACACTTAAAAAAATAAATGAATAAGCCAGTTACATTGTTTCAGATCAGTGAATATACCTTCTTTTAGTTTTCACAACTGAATTGTTTCTTTACTTCCTGCACTTTAATTCCTTGATTTTCCATCTTAGGATTTCATCATCTTCTCCTGAATCAAAACTGAGATGTGCAGGCCTGGAGACGCTGCCTGTAATAGTCAGGTGTCCATCTGAACTGAACATTAAACTCACTGCCTTAGCTGGCTAAAGGTCTAAGAGCAGCTCACAAAATAAGGAACTTTGCCAGAAGTGGAAAAGCAGTATACCAGCCAGAGAATATGTTATTTGATAGTTCTTGTTGATTTTCTTCTGCTCAACCTTCCCACTTGATGAATTTGTTTATCTTTGCCAGCTCCACTAGAAAGCAGCCAAACACCACACACACACAGGAAAAAAAAAAAAAAAAAATCAAAGAAAGAAAAAAGATTTTTCTCAGGGTAAAGAGGCAGAATAGAGAAATGCATACAGTTTGTCCAAGCAGAAAATAAAAGACATAATTTAGTATCTCCCAAATCTCAAGTTAAAATATGAACATTTAAAATGCTATTTGACAGAATAGATAAGAGGAATAGAGAGGAATAAAAAGTGAGGTTGATAAGTAGGGAAAACTTGTCACTTGGGAATGCCAGTCATTTTCAGCAGTAATCTTGCATCTTTGATTTGTATCCAAATATAGTGCATTTTTGGTGGTGTGAACAAGACTCATATATTCAGGGTGAAAAAGGGACAAATAAGGAGAGGCGGGATGTGTGTGGAGGGCAGAAGAATAAGTAAGGAGTGGAATAAGTGTAGCTATGTGAAAGAGAACATAATTTAGACCTCCTGGACATGTTAAACTGAGTTTTAAAGTATCCATGTAGTGTAGAAGAGTCTTTACTAGAACAGCTGAAAGAAGTTAGTGGTTATTCCCTGCAGTGTACAACCCCAGGGTTCAAGTACTGCATTGCATGAATGGTCCTAGTTCCCTTACTGTGAAGTCAGCTATTTTTGCTTAGATCATGGGCTTTAGTTAAGACTGTAATGTTTTATTTGTAGTATTGTAAGAATTGGTTGGATCTCAGAATATCCTTTCAATTATATAGACAATATGAAGTTGTGCACTTATGTCTTTAAGAGGACTGAGACATTTGAGAGATGGTGCCTTCCACTGATTCATCTTAGCTTTGAAAGATTGGTTAGCATAGCTTTAATGTTGCTCATGAGTATTAAGTACTAAAGGTTTTTCGGTGACAATATACTGTTTGTGACTTAAGAAAAGTACTGTATCAGGGATGAGTACAAATGAAAGCAGAGTAAAATTGCAAGCTATCTTGTGTCTGAAATGTTCGTGGTTTCACAGACCTTGGAAGTAAACTTGACCTTGGGTTTGTTTTAAGTTACTTAACCTGCACAAATATTTCCTATTTTCTTCTGAAAAAATTTTACTGCTTATAACTGTTAAGTGTGATGGTTTTTTAGCCATGTGTCTTTCAAACTTTGTTCTCATTGTGAACTGTAGATATTTGCCTATGTTATTAATTTTATTTGGTTTAATTCCTTGAACAAGCTGCAGAAGGGCTTTTAAAACCTGTTGACTCTGCCCCAGCTCCAGGAAAATGAATACACCTTTAATAATCCTATTCTCCTTCTAGTCTGAGAAGTAACTGAAACCTCTCCTGGGCAGCTGAGTAGCTTTTTTACATACCTCCCTTATCTATGTAAACATTTCCTGATTTGCTTTCTTCTCCATCCCTTGAGGTCAATAACAATTTCCTATTGATCTCTCTATTTTAAAACTGTTTCCTTCATTCCCCTCTTCCAAACCTGTGAGTAGAATTAATGAATATTTTCCTTACTGTTCATTTTTCACTCCTTTCCATTTTTTTTACATTGTACCTTGTTCTCCCACTCATACAGCCACTTTTTCTTTTTTCTTTTCCTGTTGAAGTTGGACATATGTTACTTTTCACTTGTATAACTTGCAAGAGAAATTCCTTTCACTTTCATACCAAATCTATCATTGCTATTTTTGTCACTTTTGTCCTTGAATGTTATAGAGAATAAATGGAAAGAGATCAGGAGGCATTCACAGGAACCATTAGGTTAATTTGTTCTTCATAGGTATTTGTAATGGATTGAGATTTATGTTCTTATACCCCAAATAAGGGTAAATTCCACATGACTTTGAATTTTAAATGTTGAATTCTGGTGCACAATTGCTTCAATCAAGCCATAGATGACAGTAGTCTGACAACAGCAATGAATAAAAGTTACCACACTGGGCTGTGGGTGAAGAATTTCTGAATTGACAGAGATAAATATTTTGACAAAGATAAATTTAAGAGTTACTAGATCAGCAAGCGCTTTGTTTAGGGCTTGTCATTCTTGTGGAAGCTCTGATTGCTTTAAGTTCAGCTGGCTCACATGGCTCTTAACAAGCTGTAGTCATTATGTGTATATCATGCTAATGGTTAAAACAATGAAGTGCCTTCCCTCTGTCAGAATTGTTGGTTGAGAACTAAAATAAGGCCACGTATGTATAAATGTTATGAATCTCATATACTTACTCCAAAAATAAAATATGCAAATCATTTAGATATATCAATATTTATCAAAAAATAAAAACATTTAGTGGTTATAGATTTAAGTAAAATAATTAGAAAGATATTACAGGTTGCTCAGAACTTTCTATGTCTATTGAGCTTCAAGGGAACACAGTTGATAGCTTTTGCAGTTGCAGCTTTTCCAGTAGCATGTCAGACTAGAAGATGAGCTAGGATGAGGACAGTGCTTGGAGCTGTGGTCTGATTTTTGTCAATATTCGCAGCTGTTTTATATGGGTATAAACACAGATCTGAACATGTGCTTCGCACCTGCCTTGCGCAGGTGTGAATAACTGCGGAAGATGTGAGGAGCTGAGAATCGGGCTTCAAGAACTTGTGTGCAGACATTTGTCAGATACCTTGCATGGATTGTGTTACAATCTGAAGATGTTTTTTTCCCTACATTCTCTAAGGTTAGCCAACTACATAATTACTTCTACTAGTTCTCATGTTTATAGAGGTTATTTTTATTGGAAACAACTTCTGTGATCATCTATGATTGTCTGTGTTTTAATTGCCCATTCAATTAACAATAGAAGTACTGAATAATAGGTATCAGAAATTTTATTTGCAACATTTTCATGCTGGTAGGAAGTAATACCATGTGTGGGGAGAACCAGAAGTGAATTTAGATTTGTTCTTGTGTGTATATGAGGTTTTTGTGTATATTTGAGTTTTTGTTCTTATTGTTCTTTTATGCCCAATTCTTTGAAAATCTGCTGGGTATTGATGGTGGGAAGCAATGTATTCTTAAGACTTACTCCAGTTTGTGTTGGACAGACTTGGTGTTTCTGTTAGAGATTGTAGAAAGTTGGTTTAGGGAGATCCAAGATAAACCAATAGCTCAACCACACAGTGCTGAGACTGCCTGCTTCAGGGCAGACAGGAAGAAAAGAGGTTAAACGTACAATCAAACTTCAAGTGATACTCAATAGCTTTCATACTAAAAGCTGCAAAATTTTTCTGTAATTATTTATTTGTATTTTGCAAGATGTACCCTTATTTCACTGTAATAAAACTGAGAGTTGTTCCACTATGAACTGCTTAAATTTGCGGGCTCTACATTTTATTGTAAAGTGAGCTATTTCTTCAGCTGCCATTCAGTTTTGAATCAAACGTGGAATAACTAGTAGAAAATGTGAATATAAGGCTGAAGCTCTGATTTATTCAGTCATTAACAAAAAAGCCCCATGCCACTTTAATGATAATAGAATGAAAATCCAACTAGTGTTTTCTTTCTCAAATTTGTTTTCCATAGAGATAACTTCTCTTAGGCAAACACCTATTTAAACCTTTGAAATGTATAATCTTAACTTCGTACTGCTCTAGTAGCCTAGATTTGTTAATGTTTCATCCTTACTTGCAACAGTATTACCATCTAAGTTTGAGTAATATTAAAAGCAAGCGCTAGGAAAATGTCTTGATGGGAAAGATGTTACAGGTATGAAATAAGGTTTTGGATTGTTTATTATTATTGCCAAAGCTTTTCTTTGCTGCTGCTTTTTAACCTGTTAATAAAAACACTGGATATAAATCTTATGAAATATGGCAGTAGGTGGTTAAAAATATTGCAGTGTGTTAGTTCTACATGCAATTAAGAAAAAAGGAATGCAAATGTTCAAGCTGCAGCCGTGGATTAGTTAACCTTGAGAAAGAGCTCTGATTATTGAAAGCAAAAACAATCAACACTTTAAGCTTAGTGTAATAATGAATGCTGATTAACCTGTGAAATATAACTAGTTCAAGAACTGTTATGCTTGAGAATAGTCTAAATAGGATAGACCTGGTTATGGTATGACATGTGAAGGCTCATTTTTATTACTACTATTCTTTTCTGTTTCCCGTTCAACAAGCCTGTAATACGTTTTTTTTTGGGGGGGGGGAGGGTGTTTTGGTGTGTTTTTCCCATAGAGCTTTTGTATGTGTGTGTGTATATTATATATAAATATATATGTCCTAGCAGTGGCTCTTTAAGCAGTGTCAGAAGAGATAGAGAAAGCCCTCCCCATGGATTGGAAAGCAAATGTGCAAGCACTTTTTTAGGGCAAGCGTGTGAAATGTTGCTTTGATGTCACTTGTGAGGCACAAGGCAGATGGGCCTCTGCATGTGCAGATCCATGCTTCCATGCCTGGTCAGAGCGTGCTGCCCCTGTCCTGCCGTGTGCTGCCGCGTGGGCTCCTGCCACCAGCTGGGCTGTTTGCTCCAGGGGAAATAGACTGTTGATAACTCAATTTTGTGTATGCTGAGATCTTTCAGTTCTTGTGTTCTATTCAGGCCTCTTGCTTCATTAGCTTTGCCACAGTTCATTACCATGTACCTCATCTCTTAGCAAGGAGGACTCCAGCCTCTTTCCCATGCACAATGTGCAGCTGGCCAGTGTGGTGCCTTGCTACATCTGGCTTCAGGTGTTGCAAAGCTGATGCCACTGGGCTATGCGAGAGCTGGTGGGTGTTGAGAAACCTCCCTCATTGGTAAAATCCCAGTCTGTGCCCCCTCTGATCTAGGACCCATGGGTACACACCTGCAGAAGGCTGCACCAATGGGAGTGTGGTGGCTTTTTGTTATTTATTTATTTATTTTTTTCCGAGAGGTAATATTTATGAAAATTGAGGCTGGGAAGAAAACACTCAGCATCGTGATCTACTGCTGAAATTTTAGGTGATTATTCATGCTCTTTAGGATGGAATGACTACAACTATCTACTAATATCCACCTGCTCTCCCCCTTCAACTTCCCATAAGCAGACTCAGCTATGGATTTATTTATTTATTTTTATGGCTGCATTTGTACTATGATGCTTTTACTCTAGCACTGTATTATTATGAAAGTCCCAGGTTTTGAATAAACCTCTGCCTAAAAGAATGCTCGAACTTTGATTTATTTTTCTGCAATTCTTTTTCAAGTGCTGTAAATCATGTTTTAGTGTTCATTTACCTTTGCATTCTTTTTTGAACCACTGGCACTGAAACTGATGGATGGGAATCAAATGAAGTGTGCTAAGTGTTGCTGCTGTAGGCTTTCATCTCCCTACATTCTGTGGTATGATTTATCCTGGTAATACATCATCTGCCTCATTTTCTTTTGCTTATTTTATTTAGTGTTGTCACAAATGATATTGTTTGACCATCTACCATGAGCACTAAGCAGTTGTAAATTAATGAAATAAACAGAATCTATGGAACTCATCTGTTCCAAATTTGATTAGAGATGCCAGTGTTGTACCAAGCCATTTACTACTGATGAACCTCATTTATTAAGGACAGAGTTTTGCAGAGTCTTAGCTAAGTACAGTAAATTGTTATGCATAGTATTTGCAATGATTTTAATAAAAGTTAAAAGTGGCTTTTTAATATCTCAATCATGATTGGTATTTCATGTTTTTAGATTGGGTGTTTTTAGCTATACTGCTTTTTTTTTTTTTTTTCCCTGAGTCACCAGAATAATTTTTGGAAGCATCTGTCCTCCTATCTCCCCAGAATGAGCTTCTCTGCGAGTAGGTGAAACTGACTTACTAATTAGGATTCAGTGTCCCACATCGTGGGGTTGGAGGTTCCCTTTTTATTTACTACTAACTTTTGTGCATGAAGTTTTTTTTCTCTTGTTATTGTCTTGTCATGGCATTTGAGTATCATGTGATGATAATGCATTGAAGTGCATACTTGGGCCAAACTCCAGAATACAAGTGTTTGGGATACTGGGGCTTACAGAGTAGGTAAGGAGACAGCAAAAGCTATCACTTATCCAGATGTAGTTCGTGTATTTAAAAACAAAACACACAGAAAGACTCGCCACACTGGTGAACTCAGCTAAAGAAAGTGAATAAGGCAGTATGGTATGTTAATGGTACATAAGTCTCAATACATATCAGATATTTTATGTCCTGGCAGTAAGAACTGAACAAAGGTTAGAATTGACTCAGAAATTCTGAAACGTGTATGCTGGGAAGTAGCTGACTTAGATATAAAATACTTAAATGTTCTGGACTAGCAATCTCATTGAACAAAAAGCAGAACAGTTAGTTGAAGGAATATACTGCAGAAACAGTCAGAAAAAAGTTGGGAAAGATTGAGGAAACAATAATAGTTGAGAAGAGAAAAACAAAATTGAGGTAGAGAGTAGTTTAAGGCAGGTAAATGGAATGTTCCTTGGAAATATGGGTGGCAAACATGAGAATTAAGAGCACTGAAACAAAATTGTTTTGTTTTTGTTTTCTTTTTTGTAGTATTCGTTGGTAAAGAATGGTGATGATAATCTTGCATTCTTTATCAGTGATTCATAAACCCACCTCATGACCAGCTGTAAAGAAGGTTTGCTATGGTAATGGTAATTCACAATGAGGATCATTGTGTAAAGGCAAAATGAAAGCACAATACTCTATCTAAACAAATATATCATCAATATCTAAACCTATTCAGGTTTCTTTTTTCTTTTTTTTTTCTTTTTCTTTTTCCTGAGTCATTTTCCTCCTGTTAAATTCTCAGCTTAAACCATTTTGTGGCAGGCTTCTGCACTTGCTCTGAGCTGGTAGTTTGGATATATTCTCCAAGAACACTGTCTTATTGTAGCTGTAATGTTATTTTCTCCTATCTAAATGTGTGTTAAATGAACTGGGGAAAACTTGTAGGTTGTAAATAGCACATGCAAATAAAACTGCACTCAGCACAGTTGCCTAATGGAATATTAAGAGGAATTATATGTGAAACTCATTTTATTAAAATGTCTTACCATTAAAAAAAAAAAAGCATGAAAACTTATGAATTGCAAAAACTTATAATTTTTGATTTCTAAAAAAAAATTCTTTTTTTCTTTCTTTTTCTTGTAAAACTTTTTGTAAATGAGGTAACAAGCAGAACTGGAAGTGCTTGCTCTTTGGCAGCATTAACTATTTTGCTATATGAATCATGTATGTGACTTGTTTTTATTTTTCATCAGCATATTAACACATAACAATAAACTACAAATAAGGAGCGGTGTCTTGGAGAACTTGAAATCCTATTGATGTTTATTCATAACCTGATGGAAGATTGCTGTTCAGCAGAATTCCTACTTGATACTGTATATGGCACAGTATGTATGTGTACATGAAGGTTTGCATGTGCATGCATCTACATACCCAGACTGAAGATTATACATATATCTAGATAAATAAAGTGTTTGTATAATCTGTTCTGAAAGATCAGGAAATATTTCAACTGGAATGGTGGAATCTGCAGTTCTGATCTCTGTACTGGTACATCCTGAGATACAATATCTGCCTCAGGCAGGGACTGCGTGTTTTGGTTTGATGAGACTTAATGATAGACTGAAGTTAAAGCACTAGAAAGAAAGGACTAGCTTTTCTTAACCTTCCCCATCCCATATACACCCACCCTGCTCCTTACTGAAGTATCTGAATAAGAAATTACAGTGTGGTAACTTTGGACATGATGAATTCTGTCACAGAAGACAGTTTCAGCTCTCAATAAGTGTTTTTTTTTTTTTTTTTTTTTTTTTTTTTTATGAAGACTAACTCTAGCCCACAACCCATTATGTCACAGAGAGGTCTTTGCTATTTGAGGATTTGGACCATTATGAGACTGATCTTGAGTAGAACAGAAATGGTTTAAACAGACTTCACTGTTTTTATGCTGTATTTGTGGCTTTACAATGTTTTCCTCTGATATATTCTTCACAGCACATCTGTACTGAATTGTACTATTCAGTCAGTTCCTTAAAGTGAAGAATTTGGTTTCAAAGACTGAGATTTAGATTTTCTGAAAGTCATTTGACATACACATGTATAAGTTTAAAATAAACAAAAAACATAACACATTTAACATGGAAACCTGGCTCATGGCCTTTACAAGAAAAGTATAATGCCACCTCCTAACAAATATGTGACATCTAAAATCTCTGTCTACCATATTTCACTTTGCTGAAAACAGTTGAGAATTATAACTCGTGCTCAGCATGCTGGCAAAAAAGCACAATTTTCTTTACTGAACTCTTTTGCTTAACACCCCAGAGACAACTCTAATACAGTCCCTACCACCTATGGTTCACATCAATATGGAAGTCAAGATGTAGAACTGTTTAACTTAAATCCCTACTCTGAGTTATTAACTAGGAAGAGAAAAGGAGGAAACATGCAACAGAGATCTGTTCTACTTGACCAACATAAAATGACTTGGTACTCATAAACATTGATAAGTAAAACAGAAAATGACAACATCTTACATACCAGTAGAGTATTTTAGCAGAGTTTTAGTTCTTTCTTGCAACCTGGATGAGATCACAATATTTAAGGAGGAAAAAAATAAAAAAAAGCTGGAGATATTGCAAAAGGGAATGTGTAAAGACTGTACTGGTAACTACAGATATGGGTCTACTAGGATTTCTATATTAAACTCTTAATTTCACAGGTTTCTTTATGTGAATATTAAACAAATTCCCTGCTGGGAGTTTTACTGTGTAGTGGTTCAATACCTGTCCTCTTAAATTGCTTACATTTTATAATTACCTTATTTGCTATTTTGTTATTGTGTCATATAGCTTCTCTTTACTTTTCTGTGTAACAAAATAACTACAGAATTAAAAGAATAGGGTGGATAATGGAGGGTGATGGTGTGGTGAAGGGAAACAAGAGTGGTTTTTTTCTTTTGTACTTATAAATTGTGCAGATGTGTATTCCAAATGAACAAAACTCACTTGCAGGGGGGAAGCTTCAAAACTTTTATCACTTTCCCTGTCTCTTCCTCTCTCATTTCATCTTCCCAAGCAAACAGTAATGAGAAAAAACAGAACTTTTAAATGTAATTCTGTGTAACCATAATGATGGCACTGTCTAGTGTGGAAGCTAGGATAATACTTTCCAATTTAGCTACATCGCTATATACCAAGGAATTGGACATGATAAGTGGCCCAGCTGCAACTTAAGTACTACTGCTAAGCAATTTCCTCTTCAAAACTAGCATATTTCTGAAAAGTTCAGTGCCTCTAAAGAATCAATTAAAAGTTCTTGTATGCAACAGTCTGCTTGTACATTCACCTTCAGTGAAGTGTTTGATTAACAGCATATTCTCTTACACTATAATGTTATATTTGAGTTCTTTGAATGACAGGTTTACAGAAGCAGCAGTTTTCAATGTTAACACCTGGACAGTTAATATTAAGGAGGATCTATGTATGAAGGCAGAATTAAGCTGCTGATTTGGAGTAGCATAAGTTTCCCCAGGAGAAACTTTTCCCAGAATTTCTTTGCTTCATATTACATAGTATTGAAATAGAGAGGCCTAGGCCAATGAACACTTCTTTTCAGATATAGGAAAAAAAAATCCTAAAACTTAGGAATAAAACTGTTTCCTTGTGCAAGAGTAGAGTTAGTGACATTTGTGGAAAGATAAGAGGGTGTCTGTGGTTTTTGTGCACATATGTAGCACATGCAAGGAGAGGACTAGGTGGAAGATCAGCAGTGAGATCAGAGTGATTGGTAGGATGATCTGATTTTACTTGAAATGTGAGCTCTTCTCTGATTCTTTGCGAGTGTCCTGAAGCTGTAGGTCATGAGCACTATACTGCAGTTTTGTACTTATCATAGTAAATACTTTGCACAAATTCTCTTCTGCCTTTCCGTATGTGGGAACCTGGCAGATACTTGCTACTGCTTCATTTCCCTAAAGAAAAGGAGTGTAGGTGATTTGGGTTGGAACTATCATGAACTGCCTGTGTAAAATGTTGATTTCTTTCTGCTCTCTTTAAATACTGGAAAGCCGCAGTGAGGTTTCCCCTCAGCCTTCTCTTTTCCACACTGCCTCAGCCTATCTTTGCAGGACAGGGGCTTCAACCCTCTGAACATCTTCATGGCCTCCTCTGGACCTGCTCCAGAAAGCTCCACATCCTTCTTTTGCAGGGGGCTCCAGGCCTGGAGTCAGTACTCCAAGTAGGGGCTCAGAAGGGCAGAGTAGAGGGTGGCAATTTCTTCCCTTGCCCTGCTGGCCACTCCTCTTCTGATGCAGCCCAGTTAAGTGATTGAAATAAAATTCCAACTTACACCCCAGTCCTTTCAGGGTTTCCAAGAAGCAGTTTCATTGAGATGAATGGCTTTTCTCACGGTGCAGAAACCTAAGCACATCTAAGTCTTCGCAGAATCAGGGCTTCAGTGTCTTTTCGCTCCTGAGACGTAATTACAAACTTGCACTGCAGTTGCTGTTGAAAGCTCACTTAGTGAAGTCGGACTAAATGAACACATGCTGCTAGTACCTAAAAGAACCCAGCTGTCTAGTTAGAGATGTTTTTGTCCATCCTTACGCAGTAACAACTGTAGATACAAGCTGTGCTTGCCACTGTCTTCTCTGCTTTATAATTTTGTAAGCAGATGTGGAAGGAGATGGATTATTTGCAGTCTTATTCTGGACATTACAGAGGTCACTTTAACTGTTCAAGCTACATGTTTATGAAGTGTATATGTAATAGGATGCATTTTTTATAAATTGCATGCAAAAGTTAAGGAAAATGATATTCAATGGCTGCAAATGTTAATTGGCTATGATTTTTTTTTTTTTTAAAAAAAAAGAAGCTGTGATTTAACAGCCATGACAGATTGCCTTTAAAATATTTGGGATGATACATCAGGTCAGTTGCCTCAATCATGTAATGAGTCATGATTTCTTCTCTGATGTTTTTTAGTCAGTATTTTAAATTTAGTGATTATATAACTGTTTCACTTTCTTTTTTTCTGTGGTTTTTTTTTTTTTTTGATGGAGTGGCATCATTATTTTTCTTTTATTCAGTTCTTCCTTTTGATTCTGCCTCTGATCTCTTGCAGAACTGTGCCTGCATAACTAATGTGCCAGGTAGATACTGTCTCAAGATCCAAATTAATATGGAGTTTGTTCAACTTGGACAGAATGTCTTTATAAAAGAGAAGATAATTCCTGTTGTATGTATAAATGTCTTTGTAGTGAAGAAATCATGTGATCAGTAGATGACTGTAAACTTAGAAAACAATAGAAGCATACAGAAGAAGCAAAAATGAATGAGCTGTATCCCATCTGTTTGTCCTTTTGCTATATGTGGTAATGGTCACTTATCTGACTACCTGTGGATATGAAAATGTGTTTGAAATGATGAAGAACTCTATTTGATTGTAATGACAACAACCCATGACATTTCTAACCTTACCAGCAGGTTAGAAACTATGTGTTGTCTCCCATTAAGAATTTTACTCCTCCTAACACGTCTATTTAGTTCTGTTTGAAAGAGCAAATCACATTAATATGATCTAAAACCACAAATGAAGACTATCTTCTCCCAAATAATCTGCATATTTTTAAGTATTTATGAGCCACCTGAAGAGGATATGAGTTGGTTATCAATCTAATAGCACCCAATATTCCTTGCAACTCTTTGTAAGCACCAAAGAATATACACATTAACACTAAATGAAAACAAATGACAGATAGTAAAATATTGAATACTCAGTGTTCAAAATATTGAATACTCAATCTCTTTTCCTCTTTAAATTTGAATTCTCAAAAGTGTCTGAAAGAGATAACAAATAAAGAGACTTTATGGATCTCCAACCTGGAACAAGTGTGTAATATATTTCACTCAGCATGGTTTAATATTTTGCATCAGTAATGTTATTCTTTCTTTATATGCAGACCTACAGTCTAGATGTATTTTTAAAGCTTACAGTGTTTTCACATTAAGTGTTTCAGTCGACTTCAAACAACACTTATCCATATCCTCTGGATGTGCAGAGTTAATTTTGATCATGTTCTTCTTTCTTTTTTTTTTCCTATTGTTTTCAATTTCAAGGAGTAAGAGGTATTGCTTGATAACGAAGGCAGAAGTTAATATTGTTGTATTTAATATCCCTTCAGTGCTGACAATGTAAAGACTGCAATCTAGATGAAATTACTGTTGATACTAGTGAATAAGTTATTCATAGTTTTGTAGCAGTTATGCTTCCAACTTGAATGCATCATGTTTTGTTTATTTTGAATTTTTGGATGTAAATTACCAGCTATTTTAATCTAAGAATATATCAGAATCAGAGCTGTAGAATAGTCTGGTTTACTGCAGCTTTGTCAACCTTACTGGTGTTACTGGTGTTCAGCCTATTTTCTAAAATTACATGGGTCAAATAGCAAGAAGATTGTTTAGAATATATAAAGAAAAACATATTGGGAGATCTAATTTAGTTTCTGACCACTAATGACAAGTGGGGTCTGTAGTTCACCAAAATACCGTTACAGTTGTCCTTAGCAATCAGCCTTTACTTTTCTGTAACAAAAAAATAAAAAATAAAAAATAAAGGAAGGATTTAAGGCTTTACTTCAGAATCCTATAAATTGTCTTATATCCAGGAAGACACTGATCATGGTAACCATAAGACATTTTTCAGAGCATCATTAAAGTTGAATTTACATTACTGTGCATCAGATTTCTTGCACTCCGCATTTAGTAATAAGCAGCCTGGGATTTATGTGGGAGGAGAAATGGAAAAGTAGACCGCTCAAATTGTTTTGTTCAAGTTCTTGCTGTTGGATTTTTTTCCAACATTTTTCACTGCTGTAACCCAGACATGAGAGTACCTAAGTTAGTTAGTTCATAAGCTATTTGTGGACTAGATTGTAGACTTCCATACTCCTGGCTTTGAATGCAAATAACTGCAGATGGCAAATAACTGCAGATGGCAAACAACCGAGAAGTTTATATTACAGAAACTGTTTAATTTTTTTCTCTTGACCTGCTGCCCTCTGAAAGATAAAAATGTCCTGGGTAAAAAAAAGGGATCACAGATTCTAAACCCTTATGGAAGAGATTTGCATGTGTAGTACTATCATATCAAGTTTTGCGAATCTTGCTAATAGAATGGCGTTACCTAATTTCTGAAATAAATGTGTTAAAATGCAGAAATATGACTTAAGGAATTAAACTTTATTGTTTTTCCATATTTTAGCATATATCTGGAAAAAATCAACTAGAAATAAAAACAGAAATCATAGAACAATAGAAATTCTTTACAAAAATTAATGTCTGATTCTTAAAATGTCATCTGTTTTATTAAGTGTTTTAGAATGCTAATTTGTAATGTTAACTGTAGATGTTGTTTTTTTTTTTTTCTGTATATATTTGTTTGTTTGTTTGTTTTTGCATATTTGGATTTTTCTTCATAAAATTCCTCTGAAATTCTTTGTGTGTGTGTGCGTGTAAATACATGCATACCTAATCCACTGGAGTAGGATGTGTGTAAGATTTATTTTGTCCGTTCAGAGAACTACTGTGCTTCTGCAGACAAAACAGAAATTTAGGATTTAGATTCATGATATTTAGTTATGCCTTAGTTCAGCAAAGCATTTATGTGTGTACTTTACTTCACTGACTGCAGTAGAACCAAATTTAAGTAGTTAAGTGCTTTTCAGAGTAGAACCAGAGTTTTTTTAAATGCCAACATACCAGGCAAATGTCAAAGTAAAAATGCTACCAGTTACAAACAATAAACAGTGTGTAAATCAATATATTTCTTTATTGAAATAATAGCATGGAGTATTACTCAGCTGAGAAAGAGTGTAGTACTTTGGTAAGAAAGGATATAAAAAAGGTTAAGATGCTATTTAAGTGTCAGACTAGGTATGTTTGTAATTGTTGGTCCTATAAACTAAAGTGTTTTACAAGTTCTGTAAAATGCTGTTCTGCTCCCTGTAAAATGAACTAGCCTTAATTGTAAATAACCACTGCTGTTTTATGAACCACTGCCCATTGCTAATAACTGGAGAGGCTTGGTTGTGCCTCAATCTGCTTTTGCTTCAGAGTCCAGAATAAAAATGCATTGCTAAGTTGCTGTAGGGTAACCTAGGGAACAATTTGCAGCCTGCCAGCTGCTCTGACCCCAGTGCATAATCTGTGCGTCATTTTGCCCACCTGTATTTGCAAGGTAGCTCCAGTTTCATTAAGGGGGTAAAGATGCTCACCTCAGGTTTACTGAAGAGTAACACCATGTACATGGGCAAATCAGCTCTGAGCTATTAGTTCAGACTATAATTTGCCTTATATTGACACTTCGGTACATTCATCTTTTTGAGTCATTTACTGTCTTGTTTTCACTGTGATAAATAATAAATTGGTTGCTATTTTTTTCTCTAATTCAAAGAATATTCTTAAATGCACGCATTTAGGCATTCAGATAAATTTTTATATGGTAGAAAGTGCATATAGCTAGTGAATATGGTGAATATAGTAATATACAGCCTGCATGGGGCTTACTATGAAGATGTAAATAAAATGAATATTCGTAAGCAATAAACGTTAATTACATAATGCTTATGTTCAAGTGTAATGTTGCTTCAACAGGTCCCATCCCACCCAGCATGGTGTGGTTGTTAAATGAGCATTGCTATTGGGAATCACCTAGTGGGAACTCCCTAGAGAAACTACTTTCATCTGTGATATGTGTGCACAGCTTTTTTTGCTCCAACTTGAACCAAACAGAATTTTTAAGTTTGAGCTTCTTTCTCAAAGTCTGTTACAACTGAACTGATTTCTTTGAAACAGGATATTCTGCATGCAAGTTTATGAACAAATTACTGGTTGGTTACTATCTAAAGCACACTCATAGAGGAAAATGTAATACAAGAAAATATCTTCTACATGTACTTATAGTGTATGCTTATATCATCTGTGTATCTGTAGACAGCTCTATCTTTCTGTTTCTGTGGCTTTAGCAACAGATATGCTATGAACTGACAGGGACTGTTTGCAGTTTTGGTGTTATGAGTAGCAGTGAGGGACATAAAAGACCTTTAATGCTACATTATCATTTTCCTGGTCATTATCATTAGATATAAGTTGGTACACTGGTACCATCAAGATTTCTGTTACTCTATGGAACATAATCATTTGTCAGTTAAAAGAAAATAATAGTTAAGAAGAAAGAAAATATATATGTATTTTATTTTTTCACATTTCCAGAACTGTGGTGTACTATAGGAACCAAATTCTAATTAATTTCTTTTCTTTTTTTTTTTTTTTTTTTTTTTTTTTTGTGTTTTTTTTT
>VXAB01010755.1:0-55382 GCA_013399175.1 Odontophorus gujanensis | reverse complement strand
TTTTTTTTTTTTTTTTTTTTTTTTCAGAGGGAGTTGGATAACTTTCACCATTCTCAGTCTCAGAGAAAAATCTAGATGGGCTGATACATGTTTGAGGTATGTCTCACTTTCTCTTAGATGAACAAGTCAACTTCTGTGAAAGAACGGTAACAAGAGTTGAAATGAACTGGGTTAAGTCTTGGATACACCATAGCTTTCTTTTGCAACAGTGGGTAATTCAACCACCTTGGATTTCTATTTGTTAAATAGATGATAGGGAATAGGAAATCTTGCAAGTTTCATTATGCAGTATGTGCTTCAAAATGATGAAGGAGAAATCATCAAATGGTGTAGTTACACTGTGCCAATGTTTTTTCTGTAATGGCATATAATAGAAAACAGAAAGCAAAGTATTCAATTAGACTAATTAGGGAACATGCCTTCATAACCCTTTATGAAACATAGCAGTGATTAAAAAAATACATTTTTTATTGGTGACAAAGTAACATTTTTCTGAAGAACATATCTCACAGAGGTGAGGGTAAGATTTGTGCAAATCATGTGCCAGTTAACTCAGCTTGTATCTGAGATCAGCAGCAATGAGCTCTCAACCTACTTATTCCCACATACCATGCTTTTAGTTCAAAATAAACAATAGTATACGGCAGAAATAATTTTAAAAGATGCAAATTATCAAAATAAAATTTAAAAATATCGATAACGAAAGACAGAAACAACCACAACATAAGTAACTAGCTACTAGCTAGCAGTGTGACAGTTACCTGGAGCAGCAGATGATGGGTGAATATTGTGCAGGTGCAATCTTGTCCAGACAAGTCCTCTCTTAACTGGCCTATGCCCCAGGGCCCTATACTGGCAATTGAAGATAATGGTATTCAGCTTGCATCCTGAATGTATGTGTGAGCAGGCCCTGGGATAAAGTCAGTACTGAAATTAGGAGGAAGAGGAGAAGGTCATGTAGAGGAGGTACCAAAGTGGTATTCCATGGCGGTTCAGCCTATGGCTTCCTTCCTTGTCCTGTCACTCCTTGGCTTTGTTGCTTTTCTGGCTACTGCTTGTGTGTGTACCTTTTCTGTGTCCACTCTTCTTCTGTATTGATGCTTCTTAATTCAGGCGTATTTCTTAAATAAGCATGAGCTTGTGTCAGTCACCCATGGAAATTGGTTGATGGGTGGTACTGCATGTGAAATGGTATGGCTGAGCTGCTCACTCCCTTAGAATGTGTTACAGTTTGTCTGCTTATACACTGGACAGGTTTTTCCTTTTGCGGTTTATGGATGTATTTTATCATTTTTAGCAAAAGTAACTAGGAGCTTGATATCAACCGTTTCTCAGTTTTTGCCTTGTACTCCCTGCTACAGTATATATTCATAATAATTTCTCTAGTTAATGGCTAAGCTATCCCAGAATTCTGATGCTGGTTTCACATTTTTGCTCAGAGGCTTTCTTTCTAAAGTCTAATTTGTATTAATCCTTCCAACTTATTTAAAGGAATAATGTATAAATAATTTCCCTTCCTTCCACAAGCTTTCTTTTATAACTAATTTCAAGAGAAAAGATTAGGAGAAAACCACACAGAAAGGAAACACCTATTATTTTCTTGTTGGGGGAAGTTTGTCATCTATTTGGAAATGTACACAATGTACTTCCCATAATTCTCCAATAGCTAGCGCTAAAAGTTTTATGTTGATGGTGATTCTTTAGGTTTTGCAAGAAATATATAAGTTCCATAGAATTTGTCTTTGGAACTCATGCAGATTGTTTTAGGAGAGTTTTCATTTGCCTATCTATCCTCTAAAGATATTACATCCAGATTCAGCCACACTAAGCTATGAGAAAACAAATGATTTTGTTTCTGACGTGTGAGTTTCAGTATGAGCACCTATGACTTATTTTGTATAACTAATACAAGGCAAGAGAGTTAGAAGCTGTACATGATAACACACCTGTGCTTTATGTGTCTATGGAGGCTGAGAAAAAGGGAGTGATACCTTGTAGGTATTGCCAGTGCATATACTTTGACATTCCATGAATAAAAAAAATATATAAGTAAGATGTTTGAATAGGGTGCTATTCTTTAACCTAACATACAAAGAAAAAAGAACTTCAAGGCAGGAAAGGTGTTTCTCTGTGGCATGGCTCTGCTTAATGGAGTCATTTAAACTGAACTTCAGCTTCATATATTCCAATAATATTAGGCTGATGAGAGAAATTTATCTTTTTTATAAAAGTTTGCTGTTGGTGGTTATGGAGAAAAATGATATGCTGTTTATATAAATAGATAGTGTTTATTTTCTTCAATCCTTTTACTTCTTTGTTTCTAACAGAAATATATAATGTACCAGGTTTTTGTGGTCTAAATTAGCTGCATGCTCCTTGTAATGCAAAACAGTAGGCAGTGATCCATGCAGGCTTCCATTTATAATATTAATACAAGCCATGTTCCATGCTAATACATCTCATTAATATTAAAGCAAGAAGTGTAAGACTGGTGAGTGCTTTATCATTTGCAATTAGCACCTAACAGCTAATTCAGTGGAGGCCTTTTAGAAGGAAAGAAGTATGTATATAGAAGAGGGGGGAGTAGCAGTCTTCTAAATGCTGGTTGATTTAACTTGAAGTATTTAATACTGTGAAAACTCAGTAATTAGAAGAATTCTTGTCACCAGACAACTTTCCTTTAATTGATCATTTAAAAATAAAATAAAATCTTATTCTCCTTAGAATTCTCCCTGTCCTTAGAACAAGGACAGGGTAAACCATAAAAGCCCTCTACTAATTTAATTGAAGACAATTCTTACTGATAATTCTATTGTTTAGGATTATCTGAAGTTTAATCTGCTCAAGGCAAGAATCTTGTCTTTTCTGAAATGCGCAGCATCATGCTCAACTCATAGAAAGTGAATGTAATCAGCAACAGAAGTCCCCAAATTGTATTGTTAAAATACTGGTGTACAGGATTTACTGGGGGGGGGATGGAATATTGTGAACCAGCTTTCTGGTATTCTTTACATGAGTCCATGTAGAATGTTTTTATATAGCACCTGTTCTGGTTTTGCAATGACCAGGGACCACCTGCTGATTTGAGCTTGTCTGCTTGGGAAATTTAACAGATAAAAACTAACATAAGGATCTCTGTCCTTTTATTTACACCTGTATCATTTTCCATGAATGTATAGTATTCCTTTTATGAGTGTGACAATGACTTTGGTGGGAAATGTGTGTCATTTTAGAAGAGAATACAGAGTTAAAATAAAGCTTTGCTCAGATACCTTATAAATAAGAATAAAGGTAAAACTTTCCTAGACAAAGACCACACAGTTAAGGTTCAAAATGCTTGTACCTTTAGTAATAAAGAAAAATTACATAGAATAACTATTAACTAAATACTGATGAATTATCTCTGTTTTGTCTCCTATTCTTCTGTAAGGGCTGCTTCAAAAGTAATTCCTCCTATTTCATTATGTTGGCCCTTGACATCAGATGTTGGTATGGCAGTAGAAGTTGAACCACTGCGACAATATTCCATTAAATTTTGTGGCTGTGCAACAGATGGCAGTGAAGGGGCAATCTGACAGATATGGTGTCAGACATGGAAGCATTTAATTCCTTCATGAGGAAAAATTTGCACCCACAGACGTTCACTGACACTTGATGAACATTTATAGAGACCAGAAAGTAAATGTGAGCACAGTGAGGTGGTGGGTGGTACGTGTCAACAATGGCAACAGTGATGTGAAATAAAAACCACATTCCAGACTGCCATGTACTTGCTATCACATCACAAAATGTAGAGTGTCTCAATCAGCTCATCCACACAAATAGGCTAATGTTGGTGACTATGTTGAAAAACAGTGTTTGTAACTGAGAATTTGCTCTGTCAGAGTTCTTGTGCTCTTTGTATCCGTTGCAGTTTCCATGAAAATAAATAGGAGGCAATACTTTCAGGGAGACTTAAGTACATTTCAAGACATTTCATTTTTGTGATGCTACTTGTGTTAGTGACTACTTCAACTTGAGTTTTTTCTTCAAAGTAGGCCTTTCATGGAGAAGGATGACTGGTACCCAAAACAAAACTTTTAAAGCAGGACAATTCTCTCTGTTCCTGGCTTTGCTTCTAATGTTTTGTGATGCCTTTTACAAGACTTAAAACTTTCAGTTGAAAGAAACTGTGTGTGTAATTAGAGGAAAAAAATGCATTTACTCTGAAGACGTGAATGTTTGCATATGGCTTTTTGGATAAGGATCATTTATGCATATACATTGTACTGTACATTTAGGAATCATAGACAAAAACTGTTACTTGATATTGATGTCTAGAGCGTGCAAAACACAACAGAGTAAAGGTAGAAGTAGCCTTACTGTCAACAGTTTTGAGAAGGATTGTGTATAATTTCCAATATTATGAGTAATCTGAGGATATCTGCATGAATAGAAGCAAAGATCTCTTACCTCCTACCTCTTTCCTCTGTTTTTCTCTATCCCCTGTGATTGTCTGGCTTTATACTCTGCATTTTTTTTCTTACTTTGTTTTCTGTTCTGTCCCTTTTGTCATGGCAGTTTGCATTTTATTCCACCTCAGGACTCTCTACTGATCTTTCTTCATGCTCTATTCCCCACATGCACAAGTCTTCCTGATCTGAGAAGAAACAACCTGTTACAACTCAGAGCTCATTTATTCTGGCAGTAAGAACCAGAGGCTATATAAGAACAAACTATATAGGATGGAAACCATTCTTTCTCTAGCCCTACTTATGCTGGCTATTTCCAAGCAGTTCTTATGTACTTGCCAATTTTTACCCATATCATAATGGCTAAAAAATCCTAATGACTCTCAGATGTTAAGTACTACTTATGAGGGAACAGAAATGCTGTGTCTCTTTCTTTTTCTTGCAAGTCTTCCAGTGTAGTGTTGCTGAGTGATGTTTTTCAAATACTTAACTGTCTCGGGTTTCAACAGTTAAAAAGTTAAATAACTGGTAAAGTTCAAAACAAAAAGCCAACCAAACAAGAAAAACCGAAAAGAGAGTGGGAAATTCAGAAAAAAAAAAAAAAAACCTGCAGAAAATATATCCTAATTATTACAATAAGAAAATAAACAAATGCTCAGAAAGCTGGAGAGCCTCAAAATGATGGAAAGCAGTGACCGGCCATAAACTGACTCATTTGGAGGTTTTGAAGTAGAAGAATTTTGTAAATCTGAGCAGTGGTGCAGCCTCATCTGGAGTATTGTGTGCAGTTTTGGGCTCTGCAGTTTATAAAAGATGTTGTGAACCTGAATGGGCCCAGAGAAGGGCAACAAAGATAGTTAAAGGGCTGAAGGTTCCTAAGAGGAGAAAATGAGGATACTGAGTTTGTTAAGCTTGGAGATAGAGAGTTGACTTAATTGTTCTCTATATCTTACTGAGGAAGAGAAGTGGAGAGGGAGGTGCTCCCTCATCTGATCTCCTTAGTATCTACTGATATCATCTATGGGAATGGCTCAAAGCTGCATGAAGGACGTTCAGACTAGGTATTAGAAAAAACTTGTCTACCAAGAGGATAGCTAGATGCTGGAACAGCTTTCCTAGAGAGGCGGTGGTTGCTCCCCCAAAGCTCCCCCTACTAGATTGTATTTAAGATGCCTATGGCTAATGCTTATAATAATTATTTTGTTTTTAGTCTCTCCAAAGTTGCCTGATGGTTTGACTTGATTTTAATAAGTCACTTTGAACTGAAACAATTAAACACTTTAAACAATTCAACAATTAAATAGAAATCAGATTTAAAAATTAGGAAATGGTAAGTATCACATAAACTTAAGAAAGTGCACGATCTTTTTCCTCTCTGTCTCACTTCAATCTGTAAAATATATCTTGCTTTAAGAAAGCAGGAAAGAGCAGAGTGATCAAGAAAAGAACAGTGCTGAGAAGGTGATAGATTAATTTAACAAAATGCTGTAATTTGCTTGTGTTGCTGTGCATCGGAGAAGAGTTGGAAAAGCTATTTAGGAATAAAGAGAAGAAAGAGTTTTCCAAGAATAATTTCTGGATTCAGGATGGAGAAAATGAGTTAAATCAACAGTGCACAAGAAGATAGAAAAGATTAACAAAAGATAGAATAAATAACAGGAGACCTGACTAGAGAGGTGAAACAAAAAGTAAAAGAGAATCAAAGCAGGGGCAAGCATAGAAGACAGTCATGCAAGGGGAAAAGATTTAAAGATGCTGTTGAGACTATAACAGGAAGACCAGGATTAGCACGGACTTTTACTGGAAGGGAAAGAGAGGAATGAACAGAGAAGGGGTAGAAGTAGTAAAGGAATGAAGAAAATTAATCTTTTTTTTTTTGTAATCTCTTTGTACCTTTGCAAACTTTTGTCTAGGTACTCTCCCATTCTAAACCCACTCAGTCGGATGAGGAGTCAGCAATCATCCACACTGTCTGGGTCACATGGATAGGAAAGGAAAAGACAGACCTCTCAAGAAAGAAGTCTTTCATTTGTAAAATTAGTGTATTTAATGAAAGTGGATAGAGACTAATGAAAGGTTAAACCTGTAAATTACAATCTAACAAGTTCAGAGAAGACAGATCTCTTTTTATCCTAAGAGAAGAAGTAAGATTGACAAAATACTGTTACCTTTGAGAGATCTTGACCAAGCTATGCATCTCTCAGCAGTGTGCTCTCCTGCTGTTCTGCTGAGCTGGGCACTGTTGCTTCTCTAGGAGGATTGACAGACAAACAGCTCTTCATTGATTGCTGTACTTTGAGAGGTCTTTGATTGTTACACTGAGTCTTCAGGAATATATACTATGAAGATCTCTGCAGAAGTAATACCTTCTGTCTATTTTCATGGAAACTACAACAGATACTAAGAGTACAAGAACACTTCAATAGTGCAAATTCTCAGGTGCAACATATTATTTTTCAGCATAGTGGCCACCATTAGCTGTGTATTCTTGTCAACAATGAACAGGAGTCTGCGTGCCATGTTTGTCACCAGCAGAGGTGGCCTACAACAGTCACTACTGAAACGCACCACCCACTGCTTTACTGTGCTCACATCCACTGTTTGGTCCCCATAAATATTCAGCAAGCATCGATGAATGTTAGTGGGTGCCATTTTTCCCTCAAGGTGGAATTCAGTGATGCACCTTTGTTTCATATGCACTTCCATGTCAGATGCCATTTTGCTGAACCACCCCTCTGTTGCCATCTGTCACATGGCAGCAATGTATTACAGAATATAGTAAGGAAGGTTCAGCCTCTGCTGCCATCCCATCTGACTGATGTCATGGGACAACATAATAGGAGACATTGCTTTTGGAGCAGCTCTCGTATAATGATATCCCTTCCAGAACCCATTCAACTCAAAATATAATGATTATATTCAGTCAAAAATCTTATGTTTTCATGTTCTGAAGGATTTTTTTGAATTATATAG
Source organism: Odontophorus gujanensis (assembly GCA_013399175.1). Lineage (NCBI taxonomy): Eukaryota > Metazoa > Chordata > Aves > Galliformes > Odontophoridae > Odontophorus > Odontophorus gujanensis. Next base: position 47,958 of record VXAB01010755.1, on the reverse strand, counting down.
GAGGTAAATCTATGCAGCAGAGTGCTTATGATAAAATTACAATACAATCATAAAAATAGCATTAGAGTTTGGGTTATTTCTCTCATATTTCCTATCTTGTCTTGTTCTTCTGAATGTGTATATATATATATATTTGTGAGACTGGAGTCCACACTTGAGAGCTGCAAGTGTGTAAATGCAATATAGCACAGGAGAGTTAGCAAGGTGTGTGCTGTGGTTCAGTTTACCTGCATTTTTCCTTTGTAGTTCACCCTTAATCTCTTTCAGAAACTCTTTTTGTTTAGTTTGTCTTTTGGCCTTCCAGGGTTCATTCTTGCAAGTTCTTCCCACAGTGCATATCATTTGTTATTGAGGTCAGTTCTATCAGCACTACCCTTGCATCAAGAAAGGTGTAATAAGATTTTCACTTTCAAGTTCTTTGGGACAATATTCGCTCTTACTCACTATTGGTAAGAGGCCCTTTTAATAATTGGAAGTAATAAAAATCAGGTTTTTCAGGTGGGAAAGGCTGGTCTCAAAATATTAAACTCTGTAATTATTTAATTTCATCATGTACCACCAACTGCTTGCATATCATGTGTTTCTCTTAAAGTTTGCTTTTATTGCTGTTCAAAAGTCTCAGGCAAATCAAGAAACTTCCTTTCCAATCTGCATAAGAGTTATCATGAATATTCTTTTATCCCACTTTTAGAAGGACATGCGTATAATAAATATGTTGTGCAAGTGTTATACTTCTAGTTTTTCAGTAGATCAGAATATTTAGTAATTTGTTGTCACATCAGGAAGTTTTAATTTGAGTGCTTTATTATCCCATATGTTCAGTAGCAATCTGATTCCAGAAAGAGAAAATTGCTGCAGTCCCTATTTTTCATGGTTTGTTTGAATGAATAATTAACACTCACACATGATTAATTTAAAATATTTAATAATAAAGTGTTTCAGTACCTCTTGTGTAACATCCTGCATCACTTTCACAGTGGGCTGCATATATAAAATACAGAATCATAGGATCATTAATGTTAGAAAAGACCTCTAAGATCATCAAGTCCAACTGTCAACCCATCACTACCATGCCTGCTAACCGTGTCTCTAAGTGCTACATTTGCACATTTCTTGAGCACCTCCGAGGACAATGACTCCACCACCTCCCTGGGAAGCCTGTGCCAATACCTCACCACTCCTTCAGGCAAGAATTTTTCCCCAGTGTCCAACCCAATCAGTGTGCTTTGTCCTTTTTGTAGCTGGTGGAAGGACCACCAGATCAAATGGAAGTGTGAAGGGAATATGGGGTGGGAGCAATTTTCACCAATGGGCAAAAAGTCATTAAAAAGGAAGGAAGATATACATAAATTTTAAATGTAGTCAGAAGGAAGGAGATGACTAATCAATTTTTTCTTTGGAGGAAGAAAAGATTAGTGTGGTTATTTCAGGGGTATCAGATGATGTAGTAGTGTTATCAGTTTGAACCTGGGGGATTAGAGCTTGTAGAAATCTGTGTGTTTTGGGAAATAGGGTTTGAAGCTGGTGCCAAACACAGAACCATAAGAAGAAATGCAGTATGGCTTACCAAGCACGTAGCATCTGATTTTCTTCACTTCTTGTGAAGAACGATTCTCTGAAAACAAAAACAAGATAATAATTGTGAGAGAGTAGGAAGGCATAGAAAAAAGGAAGAAAAAAAATGCGCATCTGCAGCAACTGTGTGAAAGATGCAGCTTTGTGGTATTTTCTGTGTGCTGCCTGAGAGAAACCTAGGAGGCAGCCCATCAGCTCCACCTGTCTCAGAGACTCCCACCTCCTTTCCTACGTGTACAATTGCGGAAGTCAATGGAAGGATCATCTCAAATCTTTTCTTAAAAGATGGTATTATACCTTGTCCTTCCACTCTTGATATGTACTTCCCAAAAAGTTAACCATCACAGAAGAAAGACTTTTCAAAATGCATGTTGATATTATGAAATCTGAAGCTGTAGCAGTTTGAGTCACTCTAACCTACTCTAGTTTCTATGCAGAATTGGCTGTTAGTTTTTTTGTTTGTTTTTTGTTTTTGTTTTTGTTTTTTTTCATGAGAGGCATACAGCAGCTTGCATCACTGAACAGAGCTGTGCTGTAGTGCAACACTGTTTGCTGTGTCAAATATATTTGCTTTGCAGTAGCTGCTGGTTAGCTGGGTGAGTTTTCAGCAGACATGGGAAAGAACCAGGTGCAATTTTATTTTCTCATTAATCTTTTCCTTCCTTGTGTCACTGAAAGTTGTTTTTAATTGGTCATATAAAGTTGGGCATTAAGTTAAATTTTCTTTTTAGAAGAGCATTTTCTGTTCAAGCCAATGTGATTTCCCCTAAACCTTACAAGCTCGTGGCTTGTAAGCAGTGGGTTAATTTGTTCAGAGAAACTTCTTCCATTGTTTTGGCTGCAGTTTCTGAATAAGCATGTTATTTTGAAATATCTTTGCTATTTCTGAATAGATTATAAGAAGAAACATAAAATTAGCCAAGGTTAGAGGCTTTTGGCTGGTTACATATAGTTTGTCTTTTCTTTCCTGGTGACCTTGAATTTGAATCTTGTTTCCCACTCATTGTACTCAGAGCAGAGTCCCATGTTGAGTATAGTCTGTAAATAATTTTTGGTTTATGAGAAGACGTGCAAAATGCAAGGCTGATCCAAACGTCACAAGGTCTTCAGGAGAGGCCTTTCCATTTACTTCAGTCAGTTTGGGAGCAGGCTCTGTATGTAGTGTGGGGAGAATATCTATACTGTCACTGCTGAAAAGTCTCACAAGGACAAGTACTCCATAAAAAGCTAAGATTTGCTCTCAGAGAGGATGCAACCGGGATCTCTGGGAAATTTTTTGAATGAAATGTAGGCAGCCTCTGCTAATGGCTTGTATACAGAAACTACCCACCCTTAAGTCTCTGGTAATTTAATGAGTCCAGCTGTCATTTGTCACATATAAGACTAGATTGAAATAACCTCAGTAAGGTTTTGTGAGAGTCAGATATGACAATGGTAAGTACAAAATCAGAAGGAAGAGTTTTTACCACTTATATCAGCAAGAACAAGCATGAATCCTGAGTAAACTTTCTGTTTTTTTGGAAATTCCATATTGGATAAAGCCAACATATGATGTATTCATTCTGGTTAAAAAGTAGGTCTTTTTTTTCTTTTATTTTTTATTTTTTTACTTCTGGCAAGTTTTCTTAGTGTGTGTTTATAATACGGCTTTTTCTTCTGATAACATTTAAAAAGGGACTGCAGTGCTTCTCAATAAAAGATTTCTAAAAGGTAAAGTACAGTTTCTCTCATAGTACTTTTTTCCCCTGTGCTATCTGTTTATACAGCATGGAATTTTTTAAAGTACATTATATAAATATTTATGCAAATGTTGATTTATTATTCAGTAATCAATCTTTGTTGGATACATTATAACATAATCAGTTGTATGTTAAATGCATTTAATTTCATGCCTAATTAACATATTATAAATTGAGGAGAGAAAATTAAATTATTATGGACAGTTTGCAAATGTAATACATAGTGTTCTTCAGTAATTGCATGAATATTGGATGTAATGTGATGTGCTATTTCCACTCTCTTTTGTGCTCACTCTTTACTGATAGAGTGGAATGAATGGGCTCTGAGGGACATGTACTGTACTGCCCTTAAGCAGCATCAGATTCCCATTAACATCAAAGCAAACTGTGTGTAGACCCAAAGAACGGTATATGGCCCAGTGTGTATAAATTAAATCAGCTCCATGTAGGCATCTGGAATTTTGAAACACATCTACCTTTTGAGGAGCAATTTCCTGTAACTTGATTATTTTGGCAAATAGCTGAGTAGTTTAGGCCCAATCCTCCACTTTGTTCAGTCCGTGGCAAAATTCCCAGTGACTTCAATGAGAACAGGACAAGACGCCAAAAAACTTACACGTAGTCTGTGGATTTTGGCTATTGCTAACTTGACAGTGCTGTGAATTTTGCAGAAATTCCTGCCATACAGTACTACTACCTTGTTTTTGCTATCTTTGCCCTTAACATAATAAATTCTTGTTTTCTACAAAGAGAGTAATAATTTCTTGAGCAACTGCAGACATTATATATTGGTTCATAATATTTTCTTTGGGATCCCTGACTCCCTGGGAATTTGAAGCCAGCTGTTTGCATTGCATTTACAGTGCTTAGAACCTAAGACTGCTGAAAATGGTAGAAGCTTCACTTTTGTCTAATTAAATGTAGTCTGTAATGGAAAATTTGATACAGTATCCAGAGCAGGAGTAAAAAAAATGAAGGGTAGAATGGAACTGCCTAGTTCTTTCAGCTGAACCATGCAAATTGGCTCTAAACTGAATTATTACTGTTAGCTGAATAACTGAGTAATCTTCATTGTTTAGAGATAAATAATAATGCATGTTATTGAAGTCCACTGACAAATAAATCATGTAATGATTGAGATTATATAAACATCCACACTGGGGAGGAAAACAAAAACTTGAAAAGGAATGCTCTTTTCAGACGATAACAGGAGAGTTTTGTAAACTACTTAAAGCTGTGATAAAATCCTACTTGACTAGCCCACGAGCAGATGTGACAAGTTGAATTTATTTCCTCTCTTACCAGGAAGCTTTGCAGGAAACTCTTAACATATGGTGCTTTTCACTTCCATCTAGAGCTATAAATGTTATTGGAAAAGGATGTTCCCAGGAGCAGCAAGTTTCTGACGTTTCTGCCAAATGGACTCCAAATGATCCTTCTGTGGTTCTGAATTCCCCGAGTTCTTAGGAGCTGGCAGCCAAGAATCTCTGATCTAAACACAACTCACTAATTTAATTATTTTAGTATAGATCTGTGAAAGACTCTTGCAGACCAGCGACTTGCATCTGTATTTTATCTAGCTAGGCAGGAAGCGCCAGTTAGGAAAGTATAAATATTTTGTTTCTTAACTGCTTTTTGCTTGAAAACTTGAAACTATTTCACACAGAGAACAGTCAAACAAGTGTTTAAATACAGATGAACAGGAAATAAAGAAAAAAAGTAACACAATACAACTGCAGTGCTTTATCCTGCCTTTCTAATTTGGCTAAAAAAATCTGTTGATTATATTAATTTGTACTGAATATTCTAGAAGCAAACTATGGCACCCTCCTTTGGGTACTCTCAGCTGCTAGATAGCACCAAGGATATTCTCATGAACAGTGGGTACCAGCTTAGTGTTGTGTATCTGGATGCTGTGTAAGTGAATGAAAGAGTTCTTCACTCTTTACTGAGGGATAGCAGAGTCCAGTTCAGTCCTTGCTTTTCTTATCTCCACATCATTAACAAAGTATGTAATGGTTATAATAGCCCAAATTGCTATTTATGACATTAATTTATAGCATATAAGTCTAGTACCAGGCTTAATAATTACAGATATCTTTCTGAACTGAAGATTATTTTGGCTCTTAAATGCTGTTAGATAATTACTACCAAGTTTTCATGACATAAGGATATTCATTAGCATTTTAACTATCCTAAATATCAGTAACTAAACACTTGATTTAGATTTAGTAAGTTACTGTAAGGTTTTAACACTGACTCAAGAGAAAACAACCAGTTAGTCAAATTTGTTCTCATTTGCATCTCTACATCTTCACTGCATTCACTGAAGTACATCCAGAGATGCAATTTGGACAGTAAATTAGCAAATCTTCTTATGTGTAGTGAAGCTGTTAAACCTCAGTAAAAATATTTTAATAATCAATTGCTATTTAATTAACATGCAATTGCTGTCTTAGTAAATCTAAATTAAATCCCCATTTTAGCCACTTAATTCAAAGTGTGAATTAACATTCCCCATTGATAAGTAGTATTATAATAGGCTTTCAACCCTGAGTTGAAGAAAAAATCAATTGAAACATTAGATTGAATTCAGTAGAAAATTCCTCACATATTTCTAATGCAATGCAAATTCCTTCTTTCACCTTGTCTTGGCGCAGTGCATATCTTTTGATCAGGTCATCACAGTAAGGGTACAGATTGCATTTCCTGTTCCCAGTTTTCACAAGAAGGACTGTGTTATCTCTTTATCACCCTCAAAATTCAGGCATAGTATGAGAAAGATGGGAGAATCAGAATCTGAGTGCTCTTCCAACTCACTTTCCCTACTGTTCATGTATCAGCTTGATAAGGAGATGGCTTAACAGGTTGCTGCTGGAACATGATTTCTGTTTTGGGCCTCCTCTGCTTTCACAAAAGCTAAGATTTGTGGCTGCCTTTGAAGAACTACATTGTAAGGTTATTGCTATAAGAGCAGCAACATAAAAGCACAGGAGTCAATTCTATACATGAGGGCAACAAAGCACCGGAAACAACTTTGAGGATAATTTAGGAGTAAAGGAGATCTGATGAGGATTGATGAAGGGGGAAAGAGGCTACAATGTCAGGCAAGAAAGAGACAGAAAAGATTTTTAAACAGAAAGAAAGGTAAGATGTGTGAAAGGAATAGCAGTAAGATACTAGATGATTTTTTGAGAATAGGATAAATTTGCAGAGAAGGAGACTTGAGACTGGTGAATGGAGCGTGAGTGCAGGAGTATCATGTGCTTTACTTCACCAGTGGAGTGTTGACTCTAAGGAAGGCACTGACCACAATTACTGTGTCCTATCCACCCCTGTATATTTCAACCAAAGCCTAAATAATGTTAGAGAGTCACTTATTTCAGCTGTAGCCAATACTTTCTGCTAAATCTGTCTCTCATAATGATGTCTCAGCAGGACTGGGCCTCATTCTTCTGTCACTGATAGGAGCAAATCCAATCGAAGAAAATTGGAGCCAATTGGTGTTTCCATTATGCAGTGGCAGGAGAATTGAACTCATTGTCACTAAGGATATATCAGTACTTCCTATTAATGTCAGTTTTCAGTTTTATAACATTTTGTTAAAAGTTCCCTCGGGCTGTATTCACTACACAGATTTTCAGAGAAGGAAGACATTTTATATTGAGAGCTCATTTGGTTTATTGTTAGAGGATGCTTGTGTGCAGAACTTAAATGGATATTACTTTCAACAAGTGAAGACATCTCCTTTATTGCAACCACTGGTCTGCAAATGGACAAAATTTTCATTGGATTGCTTTATGGGTTTCTAGACCAATTAAGTAATATTTTTTTCTAAGTGCAGTAGTTGGGAACATAGTTATACCTTATGTTTTATAATGTATGACTTTTTTTTAGTATTACATATTCTATACTAATTCACACTTCCATGTTTTCCTAGACAAGGACTATGTCTTGCCATTGGGTATGAACATAGAACTTTTGATAATATAAGTAAAGGTTAAAAGGACAATTTCAAACATTGTAATAGATTTTTGTTTGGTATTTTTCTGTTTATTCCCTAAATGAATCCTTAACTGTATTAGATAGTTTTATCTGTATAAGCTTGGAGACATTACTTTGCCACATTTTTTTTTTTTTTAAATATCTGTCTTGATTGTTGTCGTTGTTACTACTGGTTACTATTGCTTTCACTATTTATTTATGATGTCATTTTAGCTCAGGGCTGGCATGGTGTAATCGTTCTGCCTTAAGCATTGCTTTTCCCTGTGGCATGAAGATGAACATAGAGAACACTGTGAATTACAGATTGAAACTGTTGCTGACGTTCTGTTTAGCAACAATAAAAATAAGCTTAGGCATCCTCTCATGGTGAACACTTCCAGGTGTTACTCTCCTCACAAACTTCCTGATGTAAATCAGGAGTAATTCTACTTTTTCCCATTAAATATGGTGATTTTCAGTGAGGAGAATCTGTTGTCAAGAACAGCAGTCTATCCAGACTTTCAAAGGAATTGTACCATATTGTTATTGCCACATAAATATCTTGGGAATATCTTGGGAAACACAAGTCTAGCCAAAGACATAGTGCACAGGTAGGTGAAATGAAGCACTGTTGTTTTTCTTTGTAGCCTTCTTTCTCGTGTCTTTTTGAAGATTGAGATAATAAGCTATAACATCTGACAATACAATAGGAGTGGAATTTGAATATGTTTCACATGTTTACATGTGAAAAGCCATCAGTTCAGCTCTTTGTAGTTATGTCCACATAGTTTCCCTTTGTTTCCTTCTTGTGGCAGAAGTGACTCAGATTTCAGAAGCCGATTCTTTACTTTCTGTGTCCCATTTCACCCTGTTTCAATGGCATTCTTTGGAAACTGAGAGATTTGTTGCAGAGGATACAAAATTCCATTACAGGATATGAAACTGGGAGGAGAAACTGATTATATGAGAATGTGTTGCACTGTCATTTATAGCCTTGATAGGCTGGAGAAATGAACCAACCTCGTGAAGCTCAACAGTGGTGAATGCAAATCCTGCACAGGGGAAGGAATTGACACCATGCCCCAGTACAGGCTGGGTCTGAGTAGGTGGAAGCCTTTGCATCAGAGACTTGAAGTGGTTTCTGGTAGACACTAAGTTGTCCATTAGCCAGCGGTGTACTTTTGCGGCTAAGAAGGCTGACAAGTGTCACGTTCAGCTGAGCACTGCTGACAAGTAGGTGGAGGTAATTCTTCCCACTCTGTTAATCTTTTAGAGACATATCTGTAGTTCTGAGTTCAGTTCTGGGCTCTCCACTACAGAAGTGAATCCAGCAAAGAACTGCAAAGATGATTGAATCTGGAATGTGTCATGTGAGAAACTTGATACTTGCTGGGGTTCATTGAAGGTGATGGAGCTTCTATTTTCAGTGGAGTGCACTGAAGCAAGAGGCAGTGGTCACAAACTGAAATGCAGGAAAGTCCATGCAAATGTTAGAAAACAAACAGACAAATTTTTTTTTACTGTGAAGTTGGTTAAACATCAGAGCAAGTTACCTAGAGAGGTTAAATCTTCACCCTTTGAAATAATCAAAACTTTAAGGCGCATGACTTTGAGCAATCTGCTCTGGTTAACCCCACATTGAACAGGGGTATTGAACTAGATGATCAACAGAAGTCCCTGGTGGATCACTGATTATGTGAATTTCTCACTAGTTCCCAAGATCAATTTTACAAAACAACCCAGTGTAAGAATTGCCTATATACAGTGTAGATTTCAGTTCTCTGTCATAGGTTTTCAGGGATACTCATATGTGACAGACATATTTAGTATGAAATTGCATAATATTTTCTGCTCGTATTCTTGCTGAGAGCTTCGCAGATTTCTTGGATGTCAACTTTCCACAAAAATATCATCCTAAGCTTACACATCTTATGAGCTTCCACTAGATGCTTTTACTTGGAGGTACCTTTGCAAGATAAATAAATCCCATTTTTGGAATATGAGCCCTGTAAAAGCTTCTTCTAAAACTTGTAGTCTCATTTGCCCATTCTGTGAATTTTTTTCCCTAGCCATAGTGCCAGAATAACTTCACACACTAGTCTTTGTTCTATTTCTGCAGAGGTTTAAATTCCTCATTCTTACTTCCAACAAGTTTTGGTTGTCTGAAGCATTAACTTATTAATGCATCATGTATTTTTTTCTTCTTCTGTTTAACTCTGCTTTACTTGTAAGTTTTTTTGTTTTTTGTTTTTTTTTTTGTTTTTATGAGTACTACTTGTAAATAAGTATGGTTCTGTAGTTTGTTTTTTTTGTGTACTTTATTTGTGAATTTCTGATGTACAAAATGAAGTTGTTCATTTAGTTTTGACCAGGATTAGTCCAAACAGAACAAAATTTAATGCATTTCATTGACTAAGCAGAATCCTGAGAAATAGATTTATTTTTTTTTCCCTGTGCAAACACTTGTCTTCCTAAACTCAGGATTTGTTTTCCACGATCATTTGCTGATACATCTTTTAAGTTCAAAAACATTCTTCTTCCTAGGCTTGTTTGTTAAAATATTAAAGTGGTTAACAAAAAAGTTTAAGTATAATAATTTTAAAATGTGAAATCGTTTTTGCAGAGACATTTCTTCATTATTTGCTCAATTATTTGCTCTAATTTAGACTCTCTACCACTAAGAAGTGAGCTGGACCCCTAACTCATTTTAAACAAATTACTGAACAAATGCTAATGACTTTTGGTCATTATCAGCATGGGCTAAATTCATGCTGGTTTTCATCAGATGAAAGACTGTGTCACACTATGATTCCCTTGAGCCATGCAGTCCCTCAGCTATCAGCAGCACTTTAATTTTCTCTTAGAGACAGTATAATGTGAGCACTCAGCCTGGTTCACTCAGAAAATGTGGTAATTTTTCATACTTTCAAACACAGATGTTCTACCAAGTTTTGTCCAGAGAGGCTAAATCTGCATTTTAAAGCAAGGACACCCTAGATGTTACTTTTGAAATAACATACAACATAGCACAAAGAAATGAATGAATATAATTGTGTAACAAAAGTTATAAATCAAACCCAGGAGACAAGTATAACAAAACAAAAGTGAAAAAAATCACCTTTTAATTGCAGTGGTGAAGCCTCTGAGATTGTGAAAATATTCATTTGTATAATTCTGGTTTATACAAACATTACAGGGGAACCTACTTACCACCTATCTTAAATATAATCTTGCATATGTCAAAAGGATTTGTTATTCTCAAAGATTAGTTAATATGATTCTAGGAATTGTTACCAATGCATTTTACCACAGAGATTACTATTCAACTACTTTAAAGAAAAAAATACTTACTGAGAAATATTTTCTTTTAAAGGTCATTATTAATTCTATTTGTCCATTTTTCATTATCAGAACATCTTTATTTATTAGGTTTGACTTATTATTAGTACACCAGATCTTAAAAGTGCATGTTCCTGGTTGCCCATAAAATTTGGAAATATCCTGAAGTTTTGTGTTTTGTTACTATTTCTGTTTATCTGAAGCTAAGCAGGTGCTTTGTAAGAATTGTCAGGTTGTTGTATGACAGTTGTCAATGGAACAAAGCAGGAATACATTCCTATTGGCCATTTCATCATTGCCTTATCACCTGTAGGATAAAAAATGGGCACAGTGGTTGCAGAAAGCAACCTGCAGATTTATTTTATTTTATTTTTTTTGAAGAAATGGAGACATTAAGTAAAATCATAGGGGACAAACCTAAAGTAAGAGTGTTTGGGTCTTTAATAGGCCTGCAGATAATGAATATGCTGACCAGCTGAGGGAGTTGTGTTTATACATTATGGATTTACCAACTGATGTAAGCAGACTTAATAGGGAAGTTTGACTCTTTGAGTTCATGTTTGGTCTCTTCACTATCCTATGTAATGTCACTGCTAAGCTTGTCACAATTCTTTGTAGATTCAGTTCTAAAATGTTGCCAGCACTTAGAAGAAGATTATTCTCTTTTTCCTCACGTGTGAGTTTCCTTGAGAAAAACAGTTAATGTATTTGCTCTTCTTTGAAGTAGATTTTATCTTGCCCTTTATAGAAATATCATGAGACATCAACAAAGGATATCTATATACTGTATACCAAGAATGTATCAGTTTTACATTGTGCTTGTGAATATGTGATACTTGAGAACTGGTAGATCTCTTTCAGTTTTTTGAAAGAAAATGATTCAAGGTAGTGAGCTATGATATATTCTCTTCAGAAACAGGTTGAGGTGAGGGGAATGTATGGATTCTCATTTAACTCCAGAGATCCTTAGCTCAGTGAGTTTAGTCTACGTGCTCTCCTTAGAGGCTGGGGAATGCATTGGAAGCCAGTGTTTCATACAACTTGGGGAATCCAGTGGGCTTCACTTTACAGTCTTTCATTTCCCTTAGTCGTCCCTTGTGGCACTGCAGATACCTTCTTCAAAAACAGCGTGCCTTTCTCTGTCAAACATAGTCATCACAGCATCCCTGGGTATCTAGCTGAAGCCAGAGACTGACCAGCAGAGAGCCTTTAACAGCAGAGAGACAGTGTATGAAACTTTACCAGGCTCGCTCTATTTTCTATAAGTACAAAAAACATAATTAACATCTGATGGGGTTTGTAGAGAAGCATCTAATGAGATAACATGTTTAGCCATGTCTTTAAAGCTAGAGTCGTGTACTAGTGGTACTTTGGCACTAACAAAACACAAAACCACTTCTGTGTGGTTTTGGAGTAAGATTGGATTGGTTTTCAGAAAAAACCTTAAGATTAAGGGAAAGCTGGAGGGTGCAGTTAATCATGATGAAAGCCACGCTGAGTGAATATACACAACATGTCTAGTTACTCTTCGCTTTTACTCTTTGTACTGAGCTTTACTGAAGTGGGTAGTTAAAGATGAAATTATGTCTAATCTTTTGAAAAATTAAGGTGATGGAATGTGAAGATTTCTGTTGTTTTCGGTAATTTTCTGTGAGCAGTTTTTCAAAATTGTTCAAATTTCTTCAAAAAAGAATTACTTTTTGCAGTAGGTATGTGTAATAACTGAGGAAAAATATCAGGGTGTTTGGTTAGACAATATACATATTTTTTTCATTGAATGCAAATTGTGAAGTGAGTAAGATCAAACATCTCTGTTAAGATTTTTACACCACCAAAGTCACTGCTATAACTTGATTGGTTTCATCAAGACAGTACTCTGAATCTGCTGTATTTGCTATTTAACTATGCAAGGTTCAACACATAGAAAAGGTGGCTGCTAATTAAAAAATATTAAAACATTAATAGGCTTTAGATCTCCTTTAAGAAAAGTAAGATTGGAATATGTTTGTCTTGCTTTGTGAAAGTACTGTCCTTTTCAGTTTTAATATTAGATTTTTCAGTTTGCTTACAAAAATGTAAAGAAAAACACATATAAAAGAAACACGTAAATAAAACTATTAAGCTATCCGACAGTGTACTTCGTAGTACAGGAAGCAAGATCATGTATGTTCTTTAGCATCATTTTTATATATATATTGACTAAGATATATATATATATATATTTACTATTAGTATTCTTTCCATGTCTGAAAATGTAGAAAATTCTAGTTTTTTTCTTTTTTTAATGTAAGCTACATTATTTAAATGTGTAAATTTGCTTAAACCTCAATGTGCTACTCTGACTTGTAAGACTATTACTTTTCCAGTTGTAAGCAATAATGATACTGCAAAGATATTCCATTTGAGAAAATATTTAAATAAACTTTCTTCATCCAAAAATGAGATGCAGCATATTTACATTTTTATTTGATGAAGCCTGTTCCTGCTATCTTTGTTCTTAATTTGGTCTCAAAAGAATTAGTAGTAAGAGGAAAAATAGTCTGTAAATATGTATGAAATCAAATTTAGAGGGTAGGCTAAAAGGTATTGACTGCCAGCAGTGCTAAACGGCAGGAGGCAAAATTTCCTCCATAGTTTTCTTCTTGGCTGGAAACACATTGCCTTCCATCTAGATTATTTAATCCTCAAAATGCACATCAAAGCTTCTCATCAGGTGGTATCTGTCTTTATAGGCAGTTGAATGTTGAAGATCTAGCTTAAAGATTTTTGAAAAATGTAAAACATAATAGATCCCAGATAATAACACAGCAGTAAAGTTTCTGTACTATTCCTTCCAGCAAAGTACAAGTATTACATGTTGTGGCTAATCTTTGTGGCAAAAGGAAGCGGAAATTTTCTACTTGTGAATTTGTGTCATCCATCTAACAGATAGAAATGAATTGTTTGAGGCATATTACTGGACTAATATTAGCTTGCTAACTGTTCCCGTCTCTCTTTATACTTGTGGCTTGCAAGAACAATAGGCTATGAGTTATCTCACTTCTCCTGCCCAATTAGACAGTGGAAAAATGTATGTAAGATATGTATGAGACTCTTTCCTCATATATTCTTAACCGGATGCAGACTTCAGCACTGTCCCTTCTTCCAGAACTAATTTAATTCAATTTTTGGCAAGAGCTGATTACTTGTAATGATTGCATCAATTCTCATGAATTATTATATCATTCTTAGTGAGTACCTTAAAAATCTTTTAAACATTTTTTTTTTAGTAGTTCTGAGTTATAGTTATTCCATGACACAGATATGTAAACAGTCAGTATAAGAAAACTCAAGAAACGTAGTAGCAGAAGACAGTGTTTTGCTTTTTGTTGTTACTCTTACCACAAGAGTAGGAGTCTGCAGGAGCCAAAACAGAAGCAGAAGAAATAAGTTTTTATTTTGTATTTATTGTACAATTTCTTGTTCTTAGTTTTACATTAAAATCTCTTTCTTATTTGTTTAAATATTGGTGATACAGTATTTCCTATAGGTGGCTTAGCTGTGACACAGAAGTAAGTTTTCTGTACTGAATTCTCAGGGATTTCATTTCATATCATATTTTTTAAAACCCTGAGTCTTGTTCTCATCTCTATCCACGACCTTCCCTTTCTTTTTTCTACTTATCTTCCTGTTGTAGTACCTTTTTCTTTCCAACAGTCCTCTCTACTGGTATAAAAGCTCTCTTTCCCTTTCTGCTACCTGGAATTTCTACATTACCACCTGTCTGTCTTTCCAGATGTCACCATTCTTTTCCATAACTTTCAATTTCAAGATATTTTTTATGTCAGAAGATATTCATTCACCATGCACTTAGCTTCTCTCCCCTTCTATCATCTTTTAATTAATACTCTCTTATTAACTGTACTCACGTCAAACACATTTTCTATGAAAGTAAGACATTGCCTTGCTTTACAACTTGTCAGAATTTGCCTGGCATTTTGGTGAATGTAAGGTTCTAGCGATGTTTCTATGGGAAAGTTGAAATAATTGAGAATGAGAGATTTGACACTCAAAGGCCCTCTCCTTTCTTTTTCCCAGCCTCAATTGCTTACAGTGTGATTCAAAATTGGGGAGCGGCTCTGTAGCCCTCCCACTCGTTAAATAGCTGCTTTGTGCCTTACTTTTGTTTCTGTGTCCTACTTCTCCAACCAAGAAATCACAATTTGGGGAATTAATAAGACCTGCAAATATATCCTTGCTCTATTTCAATTTTACATTTCTTTTCCTCTTTGTTTTCACCTGTTCTTTGGCAACACCCATTAGCATGCTGTGCAGCATTTCAAGAACATCACAGTAGTATTCTGACTGTTACATGTTTTTGCTCCCTTTGAGTGTCTCATAGGATTTGGGCTCTCATTTATTTGGCTGCAGAGAATGACCCTGCTTGCAGGAGTGGAAGACATGGATGACTAAAACATATAGGAAGAAATGTGGCAGAGATAGCCAGCAGCCCAGCAGCATGCTGTGACTCTGTGCTTAGGGCTTGTGCCCAGTGGGTATAACATTGTTAGGATGTGAGTTGGCTATGGCTTCTTCCTTTTCTTCTGATTTGGTAGGTAAATGAGTGCTCTTGGAGTGCAGAATAGTTGAAGATTACTCTCTATATTGCAGCCTTTGACTTGAATGTGAGCAATGCTCATTAAAGTCAAAGAATGATTTAGTGCAGTATGTGGCCTTTCACTTCTAATTGAAAACTGATCTTATGAGATGCAAAGAAGCGACACATTCTTTTTAACTCACTGGCTGATTTAAGATCTCATTGTGTCTTAAGAGATGCTCAGTACTACTGTGGGTTAGACAGTAGCAGGATATTACTCTATTGGCAAACTAGTGCATAAGTGTATAAAATCAGCATCAGTGCCCAATGTACTCGGCAATCATGAAATAGTCATGAAATTTATCCTGCAAGTAATCCTACCCTAGTTATTTACAATAAAAGACAGATATTACATCAAAGAAGTGCATCACAGAAGGCATTATCTAATTAAATAAATTTCAACTTTTACTCCATCTAAATAATGAGGAATGAGCATTTGTCACCTTGAGGCATACATTTTCTTTCTTTTAGTGTTCTTTAGTTTTAATGGTTTCTCATTTGACTTAAAAACACCATTGTGCCATCCCTGTTTTATGATTGTAAGAATCTCAGTAAAGCTACAGGAAAAGATAAAATTGACAATAAATTTAATGGATAAGTTTAGTTGCCTTTTTTTTGGTTTTTAAATTCTGCAACCTAAAAAATAAAAAAAGAACTTACAGTAAAAAAAAGAAATTATTTGGTAATTTTAAGATTATATTTCTATGAATAACATTTTTATTAAATAATGTTTTGCCTCAGTTTCTTTTCTAAACATGTCAGTTTCCTTTTAAGAACTAAAGACTTGCAAAAAGATGAATATTTTTCATTTTTCAATAAATCACTGAAATAAATAACTGTAAAAATCAACCCATTACTTATAGTGGTAGCCCACGTATGTTACTGAGAACATGGTAAACAAGGTGCATAAGCAAGCTGATCACATTAAGCGCATTGAGTACACGGTAAATATCATTTTCCTGCACATCCCTAAACTTCAGTTCAGCAGTCATTTTAAGTATTTGTATCTTGTTTCTGAACTATCGTATGGTGCTTGAAGTCAGTTTGAAGTACATTTATTTTAGGTTTTAATGAGGTTTGGGGCAGAGAGAAATATAATTATTTGTAGTTTGTTTCAGTATGAATGTTAAATTTGCTTTGTTGTCCCACTATCAAGACCTGACTGGAGACTTTTCTGTGTGATCTACTGTAGGGAACCTCATTTAGCAGGATTTTAGACTTAATCTTCAGAGGACCCGTCCAACTTGTATAATTCTGTGTTTCTGTGACTGTAAACTTTTTTGGTTGATATAGCTTTTCATCTAAGGCAATAACATTTCTGTCTGTGTTTGTTATGTAAAACTCACTCTCCTGTGGTAGAAATTCTTTAGTCATAGGATTTCCCTTCACAGAATTTTCTAAAGGCCTCTCCAAACGATCACAATTACCAAGATATATGAACCGCAAGCGAAAAAAGAGGAGCGCAGTGCTGTTGTGTCTATGTCAGTAGGTAGGATCCCAGTCTCAAAGTCTAGAGTAGTCTATAAGATTCAGTTCAGATACCAAATGCCTGAAAGATGTCCAGACCACATAATCCCGTAGGTTTTGGGATTAGCAGGACGTGCTTCCATTGCCACCATGCAACCCTTTCCTCCTGTTTTTTTCCTATTCCTTTTGATAGTCTTCAGTTTTCAGGTATGCCTCAGGCATGTGAGTGTAGAGAGAGGAAGCAAGGAGATGAGATCGCTGAATAGGTGAATTAGTCAAACAAAAATCCACAAACTTGCATTATGAACTTTCACATCAAGCTGGTGGCTGTAGTGTTGTTGGATTTGAAGGGCAATTTTTGCTCAAGAGATTATACAGGTTGGAATGAGCTTGAAGGCTTAATTACTTTCTAATTACAGGTAACCTCATAGGCTGGCAAGGTGTTACATTTTCAAATACCTAAAAAAAATCATCTTTCCTAGGTCTAGTGTGTTATACTTTTCAGGACCAATGAACTCGTCCTTCTTCTCCATTCTTCATGAGGAGAGGGGAACAGACAGCGTGAGAATTATGAGAGATCAACTACTTTGTTGAAATAAGCTGCTGGAGCAAAATCTAATCTAAATCAATAGCTGCACCTACAAACAGTAAAACATTACGTAATTAAATTTATTGTGTATTTCCAAATATCTGTCTACAATTCAGAACACAAATCTAGTTTCTTGTACTCTCATTCTCTGCTTTTTTAGATGTGTGTGATTGCTTAGTCATAAAAGTGATTTCTTTAGAAAAACCTCTTTTTATCCTGTTCACTAAGTTCTATATCACTAAATACAGAGTAAATTTAGAGCTAGTAAAAGTTCATGATAGATTTTTTTTCTGTGAAAAATAATTACCAAATTAAGTGCAAAGATTTAAAACAATGAAAAGGAAGAGAGTTTTCTACAAATTGATGTTGATTCCAGTGGGAAAATACAGCCCAAGTTTTTATTTTTTTTCACTGTGATTCCATCCTGTATGGATAGATTTTATAACAATTCTGTTTACTCTGAAGACAAACTTGATGTCAGGGCATCGTCATCTCTGGTCAGCAGACTAGGTTGGCAGGACAGATTTCAAATATGAAGGCATCAGTAACTCATCAGAATATATGTTGAGCTTTTCTGACAAAAGAAGCAAATGTCTGTCAAGAAAAATCTGGAGTTTTCCTTGACTTCCCCTGGGAAAGTGTAACCTAGTTCCCTAGGTTAGTTTCCAAACACCTTCTGTGCAAAGCAGAGAGAAGGATTCTTTGGATTCAGGCTAACTGTAGCACACAGCAGCATGAGTTTGCCTGTTTCTTTCCATGTGTGGAAACAAACTGTGACGTCCATTAATGAAGTTCATACTTAACCTTGAACAGACAGCTTGCTAAGTGTAACAAGAGAGAATATCCGAAATAAAAATTCACAAATGGAATAGATGACTGGGAATCTAGCTTTACAAGCAGTTTAGCACCAATAATCTGTGAACCCATGTGGGGAGGTAAAGAATAACACCTAGATACCTAGTAGATCATAACCGTGCATATAAGCAAACAATCTAGTTGCTTAAGGGTTATAGAAATTTAAATGCAAATAGTGTTTGGTAATGATACCCTGGAGACTGATATTGTAGTAGTTTTCTGGAGGATGCAGCATTGTAAACTTAGTTTTTGCTGCTGGTTTCCTTAGAAACTGGAACAAGAAATTGTTCAGGACACAAAATAATATCCTGTTTCAGTGACTGAGGATCTTGAACTAAAAAGTACTTGATTTTGCACAAGACACTGGAATGTCATGTTCTCTTTCTAGGAAATACCACACAGCAAAACATATATAAGATTAAGTGGTTTGAAATCTGTCATTTTAATTGTAGTGATCTCACTGCGTAAGTCCTAAAACTGTTGGAACATTTGTTTTTAGACAATTAAAGGGGTCAGTTCCCTAGCAGTGCTTAAGAATTTTAAATGCTTTACTAATCACATCTAATCGCTGCCTAAACACACCCAGCATTTTATTCTTTATCAAGTAATAAATTTTAATGTATACCTTGGCCATGAAAGGATGCATTTAATGTGTTTAGGAAGTGAATGTGTATAAAGCACATCACAGATTAATGAGAAATTTTGCTTGGAATGTGTGATAAATGCAGATTAAGAGCTACAGAGAAATGCAAATACTTATGCCTACAGGGAGGACATTAAGGTCATTTCAAGATTTTGTTCATAAGCAGCTACAGCATTCCTGGATGAAGCAAGTCTTAAGACTCTTTAGCAAAGTTGTATTACAAGTGAACCCTTTTGCCCTTATTTAGGCATGCATTTGAATATTCAAACATTCAATATGGATTTCTAGAACCTGTCCAAATTTGAATGCCCAAATCAAATGTGCACTGGGTTGTATTTACATGACCTTAATCTGGACAATTGAAAGACACTACATTTTCTAGTGGAAGTTCAAAGTGGTGCCTAGTTTGTACTCTTCCAGATGGCAGACTGTAGCAATCTACCTTTATCGGCTACATGAAGAAGCTTTGTGATTAGGCATAATTTTTGACTTTGTTAAACAAATATGTTGCTTACCTTGTGTTCCTGTCTTTGGCACCTCAAACAATATTAGCTGGTGTTTCTTTATCACAGATAAAAATATGTTCCGGGTTGCAGCTCAGCTAATATCTAATATCTATTTAAAATAGCTTTGGCCAAAGAAAACAACAGCTCAAATCTAGGTGAATGAAAAATATCCACTTCCAACCCCAGCAGTCAGTCAGGAAAATAAGGTGCTCTAAAGCTGTGTATGAGAGAAATACAAGTCACTACAGTCAATTTTAACAGCATAATATCTCACACTTTCCAGAGAGGAGCATGGGAACACAGCAGTAAAAGACCTGTTGCTTGCTTTGATATTATTACCACAGATGCTATTATAAATTTCACTATATTATAAGGTTTTTGACAATAAACCCTGCTTTGGTGTAATGTAACTGGTGATTTCATTTGCTGCATTAGAAGTTTCCTCAGTGTTGTTCAGTGTAGATGGGGAATCCAATATATACAAAGAACAGTAACATAAGCAAAACAAAACAAAACAAACAGCAACAAGAAAAAAAAAAAGAGAGAGAGAAAATAAATGAAGCCATATGAAATTATTATTATTATTATTATTGGATCTTTATTCTGTGAAAAGGTTAGTATTTTGAGTTGAGAGGCTCTAGCTTTTTACATCATTAACTTATTTTTTTAAAAATATAAACACTCACTTTTTGAGAATTAAGTCAGTGTGCCCTGGGCTAGCAACCCTGAAAATAAGTTGCTGTTTTTTGTTTGTTTGTTTGTTTGTTTGTTTCTGTTTTTTCAATATTATTTTTAATAATACCTCGTGCATTCATTCTGTTATTTTACAAATCCTATCAGAGATATTACTAGTGAGTATACACCACTTCCTAGTTGAACTATCTTAAGAGATATTTGTTAAAATAATGTTTTTTGTTTTTTCTTTTTTTTTTAATATTGCCAAAATAAGATATTTCTAGTTTGTTCTTGATAAAACAGATACGAGACAGTCACTGTTGGCACAGTGAAATTCCATGCCTCATATGAATCTTTTTATCTTTGTGTTTTTGTGGAAATAATTATTTTATGGATCTTAAATACGAAAGATTATTCACAACTCTTTCTGCAAAATATGATTTATAAAAGGCACTTCCATACATTTTCTTTTAATATATTAGAGTTTATCTTTTGTATATGTGAACATGCTTTCATGTCAGTTTGGAACAGTATAACTTTCCCTTCTCTCTCCCTTACCATATGTCACTTTCATCTTCTTTTTTTCTTTTTTTCTTTTTAAATATCAAATGTTCTTTACACGTAGAAGTTTTTTGTTCAGCAGTTTTCTTACACAGATATTGCAGAAGAATCAATAAGCTAGAACCACACCATTTTACATTCAGACACTGTTCGGGTATTAATGTTGTGGCAAAGGAAAGTTAGAACATTCATGAATTCAAATATTTTTCACATCAACTGTGTAAATATAATGATTAGCAATCAGCTACACTCACTATTCAGAACATGCATTGTAGCATTTTCCTAATTATACTTACCAGCATGGGAAGATACAACTGCCGGAGAAGATTAAGCTATTAGTATTTATGCAGTATT
This sequence comes from Odontophorus gujanensis, assembly GCA_013399175.1. Classification (NCBI taxonomy): domain Eukaryota; kingdom Metazoa; phylum Chordata; class Aves; order Galliformes; family Odontophoridae; genus Odontophorus; species Odontophorus gujanensis. Next base: position 27,035 of record VXAB01010755.1, on the reverse strand, counting down.
ACTTTATAGCATTAACCAGGAAACTCAGTTTTGCAATACTGAATGCAAGAATCTAGAATAATCCAAAGAATTTGATTAGGACAGCAGCAGCCTGTGGTAGCCTTGAGTAGGAATGGGAAACTGAACTCATTCTGAATCAGCAGTCACTTTAGCTGCCTCTCTCATCTGTAATTTCACTGTTGATTGGGTGATTTAAAACACAAGTGAAATTGCTGCTTAATATTGTGGCTGTATCTAAAACTCTGCAAGTAGACAAAACAAGCCAGAAAAAAAAAAAAAGAAAAGAACAATGACAAAACACCCAAATGGCAAGCAGGCTTTTGTTTTCAGTTGTTCATGTTTTATTAAAATAAACAAGTAGTTTGCAAGAGGTGGAACTAATGAAACCTGGTGTGCTGTAGCTCTGCACCTAGTGACAGGATTCTGTGAAGAATAAGAAGGTGCAAACTCAAACTGAAGATTTCCATGAAATTAGGATGTGTGTGCCCTGGAATCTTCAGTGTCTATGAATAGATGAGCTCATATTGCAGTCTTTCCCAGAGCAGACACCCTAATTGTTGTGGATTTCATTTCCTTATTTATTTATTTATTTAACAGCAGCCTACATGCACTGCACTTAGTGGAGTTATATAGCTATAGTTATGTTGGTACCTCAAATTTTGTAGAAATAGGAAAACAGATTGGGAAGCTACTGGGGGCAGGAAAATGATAGGGGAATGCTCCTTTGCCTTTGCATGGTTGTGAAACAACGCTACAAAGTTTCCTTGTGTTCCTATAATGATGAAGTGAGATGGTGTTTCCTTCGGTCAGTAGGTCTCTGTAGGGTGTCCAACCCAGAAATATGAGAGTTGGTGTTCACTCTCTCTGGCTTTCTTTTAGTGGTCCCTTAATACTGAAGTTGAAGGGAAAGCTGATGTTGTTTGATGGAATTGTAACTGCCGCCAGCCAGCTGGAGAGTTGCCCCACCTTGTTATCCCCATCACTCTGTACTCTCCCCATCAGACACTGCCACTGTTTGTCTCTCATGCTATTTAGAATAAAGCTTTGAGAAATTTCTCTTTAAGGAAGAAGGAGCCCTGCTATCCCCAGTTCCATTCATTTGTTGTGTGCTGACTGTGCCAAGGAGTTGAGTGTGAAGAGATGGTTCCAGCAGAACTTGGTGAGAATGCCTGTTTGATTTGATAGTTAAGACTACTAAATATTTATCTTGTTGTTTATTCTTGATACTGATATTTACTACACAGAAAAGTGGTATTTTCTGTAAAAACTGAAACAGCTTGAATATGACTTTTTATAGAAAGATGGTTAAAGACAATGTACTTTACTACCTGTTTTTTTCTCAGCAGTCAAACAGATTCAGATGGGAGGAAAAAAATTTAAGACAGTAGATGGATATAAAGTGAAAATGTGATATGTATTTGGACCCAGCTATTTGCTGCAATACTGCTTCAGTTGTTTAAGGGGGAGTTGTTCTTTGGTTCTTTGATTGTTGTTTTTTTCTTAAAGCATATTATGTCTGTTTAGAAAGCTGCCAAGCCACATTCTACTTTTCTTATTTGTTTCAAGTTTGCCTTTATTCTAAAAGCAGCCTCAGTGTTTTTGGCACCATGAATTAACCAACTGAATATTCAGACGCCACTGCAAAGACAAAGAAGGGAAAGAAAGGCAGAATAAAAACAATACTTTCAAATTACATAAAAACAGAATAACCAGACCATCAAAGTGCTTAAAAGCCTACAGAAATATAAAAAAGTGGAGCATTATGTTTGTATACTTTGGCATGTTGTTCTTTAGGACAAGGGCTGAACTTGCAGTCATTGTATGCTGAGCAGATTTTCACATATTTGAACATTATTGTTCTCTCGTGATTCACAGTTTTCTTCTTTGTTGTTGTTTGTTGTTGTATGTTGTTTTTTCTTTTCCTTTTCTTTTCTTGTATTTAGATAATAAGTTTTCTGGATTTTGGACTTCCCAAAGTTAAAACATCGGGGCCCATTTAAAAAACCATTTCTGCTAAGATTTTCATGCAATTCTTATATTCTAAGTAGAGATGCTATTTAGCTGTGTTCTGCTTTTACATGATTCCCCACTAGAGCATTGCAACATCTGATAAAATGCTCCTGCATCACATCAGGTCCTCTGCAGTATTTGTACATTTGTTTTGATGTGTGGCCATGGATGTTCTTACTGTGTCTGCATCCTATTCTCTTCTTATTGAGAAAATATTGCTTCACATTTCCAAATGGGTGTACTGTTAATCCTCAAAAGTGTTCTAAAAACTTAAAGGAATGACTAAACAATTTCAAAATTTATGATACCCTATCTGAAAAACTTTAGCCATGTCAGTACTTGCAAAGAATAATATGATCAAAACCATAATTTGCTTGTAACAACTCATCTTATGTTTTCTCTATTTCTCCATTCCCTACATGTGCAAGTCCTGTAAATCTTGGCAGGTTTTAAATTGTCAATTCTTAACCATGTGAGTGGTTTTTGATCAACTCTTCTGTATTGCTTGATGATGTGCAATAGCTGCTGGAAGAAGAATCTTGATAATTAGCAAATTGTGAGAGTTATATAGGATAATATCATTCTCCAGAATGATGGAAGTCGCTGTGATTCAGAAGCTTCTATTCACAATAAACGGGGACAGGAAACCCTTGTATGTCTTTCCCAAACAAGATAGTTCTAGAAATGAATTACAGTGCATCAGCTGGTTTTGGTGAATGATCTAATGGTGTTTGTAAAATAGCTTCAATAGAGTCTATATTTTTCATACATTGTTTTTTATAAGAAAATATAATTTGAGGTGAAAATATATTCCTTTTTTCGTGTTTTGTTTAAACTGTGACATATGTGCAGAACAAAGTTCAGATTGCACTTAACTATGAACAGAAGTTTGGTTTTGGTTGCATTTATTGAAAGCTTCTTGCCGTGCTCTCTCTTCTTGAGAGAGTTCATTTATCAAAGCCTCAAACAGTGCTTTAAAGACATTTTTGTCTGCTAATTTTGGTTAGTTACAAGATTTCTTGCCAGAACAGAGCATTTCATTAGCAGGCCTACAGAGCTACTGGGAAACTGTTAAGCCGTCTGTGTGTGTATGAAGAGTTCGACTCAGGCTGCAGAAAAGTATTTGCTTTCTTTGCTATCCTGAAATATTTTTCTGATTAAGCCTGAGGGGTTCTCTTCTTGTACGAGGGAAGATAGAAGGTTCAGGGAATTTATAAACATGCACCATCTTTGATTCTCTGTTTCCTATTGGCTTTAGGTATTTTAACATCTCCTGTAATATTTTAATGTAGACTCTTTTCCCCTGAAGTTATACACTCTTTTCAATATGGCTTTTTATTAATTGCTTTCATAGATCTATTCTGCACAAATAAAAAAGAGCAATAGTTTCAAATATATCTCCAAGTTACTAACTATATCTTCTGATGTAGTGATGGTATGACGATTTCTTTCTTGGCCCCAGGGCTATGCTGCTTTCCTCAACTCCTAGGTTTTCCCCATTGCTACTACATAATACTATGCAGTTCTGCTATCTGCCAAGTGGTTGCTATATAATCTACATCTACTACCACTGAAGTTTCACGTTCAGACTGAAGAACAGCTTGTTTGTGTGTTTGTCATTGCATATCCTAAGTCCACCCTAATCTTTCAAAGTCAGTTACCTGTGTAACTGTTGAGCAGGCTGTGGAAACATGCAAATATACCCTTGCTGTCCCTAAAGAGTTCCTTAGACTTCTGATAGATGCTGCCTTAAAGAGGCTATTCTTCCTAATTTCAGTACGTTTTCTTGATTTCCTTCCTTCCTTTTTAGTGCTAGGCCCTCTCCCCTCAATCCTTTCCTTTTTTTTTTTTTTTCTCCATAGCATCTGTGACTCTACTTTCCTCGAAAAAGTATCTCTTATTTCCATTTCAGAAATGCTTAATCTTACTCCTTTTAAAATACTGTAAAGTTTTACAGATTTTCCAATCAGGTAAATTTTCATTATGTATAACAACCAATGAGTCTCATATATATAACTGATTTTACTTTCCTTGGTATCTTCCTTATTCAGCAGCCTTCTTGGAACAAACCACTTACAGCAGATTACATTATCTTTCATTTCAGCGTAGTTTATCTGCTTCACTTGGATTTTCTCAGTCTGTATGAGATTGTCAGTCCACAAAGTTAAATCCTCCATATACTCTGTAATAAATCAAGTTAATTTAACACCTCAAACTGACAAAACTTGAATTTCCTTCCTCATTTCCTGAAGAAAAGCCCAGATGAGATCAGGCTAAGTAGCTGCTTGCTAGCAGAAAGATTGGTGCAAATCGAAACCTATAGAAGATGAGGTCTGCTCAGCAGGAGACAGGTTAAGTCCTTTTTCTCAGTCCTGCGACACCATCTATCTTATGGAAAACAAATATTCCTTATTCTTAGACAGCAAGTTCAGCATGATTTGACCATTTTGGATATTCTCTTCTTTTTCTCAAGACTATTTCCAATTTTCTTATAGATTTCAAAATTAAAATTTTATTTATTAATTTTTAATGACTAAGGTAAAGTAGGAAAGTAGGGAAAATCACTTGATTTTGATGGCTGTGTAACCGCCAGTTCACTTGTTTGTAGCACCCAAGGTTAAACTTCATGGGGAATTTTAAATTTTCAGTCGTGCAACGTTTTATATTTGGAATATATATGATATTCTATGTCCAGATGTAATACGTATGAAGACTTGCCATTTTCTTGGCATCTTTTAATTCTGTTCAGCTAAAATTTGCAACCTTGTAAGAAGACTGACATTAAAGGGTAAAATTTCAAGGAGGTGAATAGGGAATTACATGAATAACTCCTATTATTAACAATAGGAGTTGTGTTCTTTTTCCCTACGTACTCTTGAAAATTGTATCCCTGAAGAAGTTGACAACAAATACGCTTTCCCTGTTTAAGTTGCAAAGCACACTAACATCAAGGTCACTTGCTCCATTTGACGGAAATAAAAAAGCACTATATAAAATATGGATAGAGTGTCAATCAAAACTGGTTTTTACAGTATATGCTATGGTAATATAAGTCATATTGCTTTTTTATTTTTAAACACAACTAGATATGGTAGTTTGGCAGCACTGTTTTTACAAAGGCAGTGCCTTCAAACTCTTTCATAGCAAGACTGGAAATCCTGCCAGATTGAAAAAAAAAAATGTTATTGAAAACCTTTCTTCCCTTATAGGCCCGTTTTGACAGGAAATCTTTGAGAGGCAACAGCAATGAAGTGCCCAGAGATTTCATCTGTCTTCTTTTGCTTCAGGAAATGCTGAGCACAGGCTCCCCTATTAGGCAAAATACATGAAGTACCAAATCCTCTTAACAATCATCTACAGTCTACTCTTAGGTTGACAGCTTCCTGTGTCCTTGTCTGTCAGACAAGACTTGTTACTGGGACCAATGCAAAGTTTCCAACAGTACCTTGAGGAAACAAAAAGTACATATTGTCAGTATTTACAAGTTATCTGATCCAATCAGTTTTGCATGGACTTAATCAGAAAAAAAATTATTGTACCAGAAAGGTGCTAGTTCACAGTTATTTTTCTTTTGCCCCTTAGCCCTAACAGAAAGATCTATTTTGAAAGCATTGTCTGTCATTGGTTGAGTGAGTCAAATTCAGCAATTAATAGTTGCTGTATTTTAACACTCAATAGTATTTTTTGTTCATTTTTGTTAGATGGCAAATCTAAAATTTAAATAATATTTCAAGAATGAAAATGACAGCTTGCAGTAATTCTGCAGGTGTCCAAGCAGATGTACCTTCAGAAATAATTAGACAAAATATGTACAGATTGCAAGAAATGTGAAAAAAATTGTCATCAAATTTTCATGAGGAGATGTTATGTGTGTGTTTGGACACTTGAGCTACTGTAGTACTATTAGCTACAAAGAAACTTTTGTACACTTTTGGAAATAGAATGTACTTAGATTGTAAACTGGATTTAAGCCCTTCTAAAATCTTGTCTTTGACCACAGAATAGGAAAATTGATAAGTAATAAAGAGGAGTATATAAGAAAAGTAAAAACACAGAGATTGTGCCCTATTATTTAGTACAGCGGTTACACTGACTTGGTTTTTCATGATTTATACTGGAGTTAGTGAAAAGAGAATGGGAAACGGAGTAACTGTATTTATTTCTGATCAACTGTATAACTTTCAGTGACTATGTAAGTAAGGAAGGGATGGAAACCGTGTTTTTGAAGTTTCCCTTGCTTGAAATGAGCATCATGTATATGTCTTTGAAGCTCCTAAAGAACATTCATTCTAGGAGTAACCGTAGGTGTTTAACACCCTGACCCTCCTTTCAGCCAATACTTCATTTCAGAGGTTGATGCAATGAAAGGTGAATGCCACAGATGGTGTAAAGATGGTAAATGAGCTAGTAAAGGCTAGCAAACAACAATGCTAAAAACAACAAAATAAGGCAGGCATCTCCTTACATTATCTAAATAGTTAAATCTTTATTGTTTAAAATAAACAAGCTGTCCTAAATATAAGGATTGGAAATTAGGACTTTTGGTTACCATTAGAATATATCCACTTTTCTTCGCCTGTTCAAATTTAAAATCCTGTTCTTTTGGTTCTGTGTTTGTGGCCCAGTTTCTTTTCCCAGTAAAGTGATGCAGCTTTAACAAAAGATCTTGCAGATATCTCACAGTCAAGCAACCTATAGTATAACGTGTCTTTTGGAAAATAGAAGATGTAATGCTGAGTATAGTAAGCAGAAGGATCGTAATCTGGATTTCCAGTTTGCTGGTCAAGATCTCTAAACAACAGGCTATCACAGCAAATAGTTTGCACACCCTCTTCCTGCAGTAATTATCTAACAAGAATGTTGTGCTTCCATCCCTATTTTTTTTATGGAGTGTATAATAATTTTAACAGCAAATCAAGAACCACAGTTAACAAAAGTTTGTGAAAAGCAACCCACACCATAGATTCCACTCCTCTTCCTTTCACTCCATCAGTTTTTTAGAAGAAAAATAATGCTAGAGAGAGTTCTGCTAAATTTGAAGTGTACACAGGCATGATCTTGCAGTAAAGTGTGGGGAATGAGATTCGTTCTTAAACTCCCTCCGTTAGGACTGAATCCCACTGAATTAAATGAGAAGTTTTCTACTGTCCATGGAGGTCACTGAAGCCATGCATGTACTCCACTCCCTCAGTGGAGTAGCAAAAGAGGTGAAATGGTGCGATTGCAGCATTGTTGGAAGAACTGCTGGCTATTCAAGTGAGGGAAGGAAGGGAGAGTATTTCTCCTTTTTTTTTCTCCTTTATCTTTCTTTTCCTTTCTCACTTGGATTATAGGTAGTAGAGATTTGTCATTTTGTTCTTACTTCAGACAATTTTCTACTGCATTTCTCTTGGATTATTACTACTTTTTTAAGTCCCTATTTTCTTCAACTATGTGACATCTGACATAATGTTTGGCAAATTTAATCAATTTAATCACTGCCATCTTCTTTTTTACAACGTTGTGAGGTGTTTTTTTTGTTTTGTTTGGTTGGAATTTCACTTATTTAAGACTCAAAGTCAGATACAATCCCTCTTCCTACTTTTGTTACTAATAGTTTGTGAATATGTTAATTTTTCAGGCATCTTTTTAGTAAGTTCTTTCACAAATACAACTCTGATCTGTATAACTTCATCCTGGTAACAAAACCAGAGTGTGTTAAGCTTTCATTGTGGCAGCATTCATAGCCTTAGTTCTGTCAGTGGAGCAAGCTACCATTCAGACTGTTCAGTACAGGAGGCTTCCCATTTCCTCATTGTTTAAATATACAAAATGAAGTAGTATAAAAATCATAAAATGCAAAGTTTCACGTTCTCTTTCATCACAGTGTATTTGTTTGTCTAAGAGTCCTGGCTTGAGTACTTCAGCTTTTACTTTCTGTTCTTTTTGTCTCTTTCCATATGTATTGTAGTTCCTCCTTCTCCAGTCTATTCATTTTTAAGGAAAACCTTTAATGTGATGTGTTTATAAGTTTCCATTGTGTGTTCTATTTTATTTAAACATTTTGAATCAAATGTTTGTAATAACTTAAAAACAATAATAATGTACATTTACTGTTCAGATTGCACATTGCAAAAGTGGTAATAGTACTTCCTTTTTCATTGTGTCCTGTGATGGTATGGATCATTTTTGTACTATCATAAAAACTGGGGGAAAAGTTTCAAACAGCAGAAAATCTAAACAAAGGGATATTTTACATTTCCCTCTCCCATCCTCTAGTTCCTGGAGATATGTCTGCAATGCTGTTGAAACTGTAGAGATGTGAAACAAATCTTATGGCATATGCTATCATTCCTAGCTGAGTTGAGTCATTTTCAGCCTACTAACTTAAATGGTTTTTGGATTAGACCATAAAGAAAAGGTTGTCATCTCTGAGATGTGAAGTGGTTCTTCACAACATCCAAGAACAAGTATTGCAAACAGAATAGATTTTGTGCAGAATCTTTATTTTCTCACTACAATGGATTTAGCTAAACTGTCAGAAAATGTGAGATCTGTTTGTGCCCCAAATAATTTTTTTTTCCACTGTCATTACATTTTAAAAAACCTCTCCTTCCTGCAACACCTATCGTTTTGCTAAAATTTTATGTGCTTTCACTAATATTTTGACCTCAGCAAACATCAGCTGCCATCTCATTATTTCCAGATAATACACTACTTACGGAAAACTTGTTTTTGTACTCGGAAATAGACTTGCAAATGCATGCTATAGGAAGAGTTTTGTTGTAGTCCTCAACAACTCTAGCAGATGAAGTATTCCATTGAGTTGGTGTCCATGTGAACAAAGTCTACAGATGCCTGCTGTTCCTCACGAATGTTGAAATGAATGTTGTGCCACAGGAGTACTGATGTTATTCAGTCAGCTACAGACTTCTCTGCAAAAGTGGAAATCTTTGTCACTTCTCTCTCTATACTAGTCAGCTATTTAGTTTTCCTTTGATCCTATATCTGTCTTGCCACAGTATGCCGGATATCCTTATGGTAGAAACCTAAATAGTGAAATATTTTTTGGAACATTGTACTAACACAGTTCTGATGTCACAGTATCAGCTTTGAGGTGAGTGAATATGGCTTGAAAAAGCACAAGACTTCACTCAGTGCTGTGCGTATATAATGTTTTATAACATTATAAACATTTTCTATGCAAAAGCACTGATGGATAATCCAGAAGGATAATGCAGGTGCAGAAATAGGAGACAGCATCTCTCTCTATTTCTTAGTATTATGAAATATGATTTATGCTCTCTAAGATTATGAAGAATAATATGTTTCTTGTTTGCAATAGAGAGATGAGATTTTACTGCTGCTCATTAAATGCTGGAGGAAAAAAGTTAAATGTATGGATATATCCAGAATGAATTAACGAATGTTTAGTTATCTTGTCAATGAATGGGAAAGAAGAAGTAAAAGTACACTGTGAAACAGTACTGATATAATTCAAAGAATAAATTGTGTTCTCAAAATAACAAATTCTGACAGGAAATTATGAAATTTTTTTTTAGATTCACATCAATCGAGTTAAATGACCTGGTTACTTATAAAGCCCAGCATCCACTGACTTTTCAAGATTTTTATTTTCTGTAACAAGTTGGCATTCAAAAATAGTATGTCATAATGAAATATTGGCAATTCTGTTTCCTGTTGGTTTCTGTTATCCTGGTGCAAATTTTATTTTTTCTATTTTTTACTTTTTTTTGCATGGCACAGGCCTCCTTTAATTCACTTAATGTGAGAACTGATTAACCACCCCCAAGAGTTTTGGTACTGATTTTGGTGAGATGGGATTTAACCCTTGTTTCTGTTACTCAGGTCTCAGATCTTTGTCTTCTGCCTAATTCCCCTTTTGGGGGAGCAAGCCTACTGTGATCTAGAATCATTAGGCATTTTTCTCTTCTGCTACATTCTGTAGATGATTGCCTATATCTTCTTGGTGTTATCGCTGAGGATTTACTGACTCTGTCATTTGTAGCCTTCCATTGTTCCTGTTCACTATTTCAACTGTGGGAAATTGACTTGAATAAAAAGGTTCTGCATCAGCTGCTCCTTAATTGAGTTAGGTGTTGAAATCCATCAGTTAGCATAAAATATTAGGTAAATATATTTTAGTACTTTAATGCATTAAGATTGTTAGTTCAGCATAGAAAGAAAGAAAGAATAAGGTTTCTCATCCTTACAGGACAACTTCCAGATGGGATAAATCACCTCCAAGAAAAAAAATAGTGACTGTACTAAAGAAATACTCATTAGTTGCCTATCAGTTTGTCATTTCAGTAGCTTGGGGGACCATTGAATGCAATGTATAAAGGCTATCTTCTCAATGCTGTGTTTAGTACCATTCTCAAATTTTTATATCTATGCTTCGTGGCAGTTGAAACTTGTGATCTGAACGGAAACAAGTTCTGAGCCTGGTTTTTGAGTAGAAGTTCTTAGGATAAAAGATTGTTTTCACAAGGAACACCAGCATCTCCCTCTTTTTTTTTTTTTTTTTTTTAATCTTTTGTTCCTACAAAAAATTTTTAAAATAGAATTTGTTTCTGAAGCACAAGTGAGTGAATATTTGAGACTCTTAAGACACCAACACTATACAAAGGTAGGGGAGAGAGTTTAAAAGAGAATTGGGGTGTACATTGACTGTCAATCTGAATGAACTCACAGATCTCATGAAACCACTTGGATATGTCTTATTCTGTCCCTTTTGTGAGTGAATTAACAGGATCTCTTTAAATTTTTCCAGCTTCCTAAAGGAGTTCGAGGTAGCCTGTTTTTCTCTTACTACATAGATCTGGCCTCCCTCAGAGCTGTATGCTGTATTTTAAAAGCTGCATTATATTGACATTCAAACACTTAGATCTCAAAAGGTATTTTGATTCTTTTCATTTCTATATATTGATTTCTAGAAATTGAAACCATTTTAAATAGAAGGGTGTTTCTGTCTCTCAGTTGAAGGTCTTTACAGATAGTCTTTGATTCTTAAAAATACCACTACTCTCATTATTTTAGAGGCTAAATCCAAAGTGGTTTGGACATTTGATTTTTGTTTAAATTCATTGTGTTAATGCCACTTCCATCCTAAAGTTGTGGCTCACTGTGATGCCTTAGTTTCTGCTTAGTGAACCCTGGGGTTCTGACAGCGTTAGGCAGCTCATCCCTTTCTCCCAGGATGAATGGAGAGAGGATACAATATCTTGCCTACTCTGCCACTAGGGCTGGGTTCATTACAAGTTCATAAAAAGCTAAATTCCCTGAGGCTTGGTTTCCTCCCTTCCTCTCCTGTATCCTTTGAAAGATGTAGTAGCCTCATCTGTGATAAGCAGGACACCCATGTTCAAAACTCTTCTTTACTCTAGCTGGACAAGGACTACTATTAATAACTTAACTGATTCCTTTATATTCAACTGTTGAAGACGCCCACTGTGAAACTACAGTCTCGAATTCAAGTACCTCCTTCACGTATGGTGTGAAATGTATTTTATTCACAGTCTTTTAGGAAATGTTCTACACATTGCATTTCAGAGAATAAAAGGAGAGGTTGACTTTTTTTCATTTTTTCCTTTTTTCTTTGTCAACATTTTCCCCCTTCCTTCATCTCTAACTGTGAGAAAAAAAGAAAAAAGAAAAAAAACAAAACAACCCAAAAACATCTTAGTTGCAACCCACATATCTCACAAGCATTAATTACTGCAAATTCAGAGTGTTAATGCTATAACTTGTTGAGATCATACTCACTTTTCCACATTTGCCATCAGTTGGTTAAAGTGCCATCTTTGCCAAGTATGTCATGCTCATTTTAGGTTTTCATTTATGTTTTCTGAATACTGGGTCAATTTCAAATGCTTAGTTGTTCAGATACCATCAGTGTTATGATACCTAGATCATTTTGTGGATTAAATTATTCCTGCGTGCTTTTTAAGAACAATACTACACAAATATTAGCTAAAATGAAATAAAAACTGATGAAAAACTCATCAGTCAAGTGCTGAACATGACATGATTAAATTCTGATAATTTTTTTCTAGCTAAATGTTTTGAATGCAAAAGGAAAATTCTTTTTTATCGAACTGAGGATATAATAGATTAAAATAATTGCAAATGCTGTTGCCTGTACATTTTCAAATACAGGCAGTATTTCAGATGATGTATGTTAACTTTCTTAAGTTTATGTATATGGTGCATACTAGAGTATAAAGTACAATGATATTAGTTGATACTGTGCATGAGAGTAGATGAAAGACTATTACTGTCACATGCATGTGTTCCAAGAGTTTGGTATTTGATATGTAAGCAAGATGTCTCTTTTCACACAGTAGGTTCATAGAGGTCTTTCAATATAGATCTATTCCTGTTCTAAAGGAAATGGTGCTAGTTGCTTTGGAAAACATCCTTCTTCAGATTATCTATTAAACATGTGGCTTTTCTCCATTATGAGATATTATATATTTCTTGATAAGTCTCGTAAGTAGCATTATATGTGGATTGCTAATTGTGCCTGGAATGCCATTATACAGGGATAATTTGTACATATCTTTAGAATCTATGTAAGTTTCATATCAGAGTAAAATGCTATAGAATTGCAAATACAAAATTACCACTGCCCCTGTAATTCTATGAGGTCCACAAATAAACATACACTTAAAATAAGATCCTTGCCCACGAGAAGCTTGCAGATCTTCCTGAAGACTAGCACAGACAGTACTCTAGTATGCTGGATGTAAACTTTTTATAGTTGAGTCTCCCAAAAATACACTGAAAATGAACATCCCTTATCCCATTTTTTGCCTTGACATAGCCTAAGTGCTGCTTTTGTAATCTAGTCCTCGTTTGTTCTCCAAGTGAGGTCAAAAATAGCTAAACTAGCATGGAGAACATCCCAGAGAGCTTATCTTCAGGGTCATCTTACAGCTCAGCAGTGTGCTTTCATTTCGTAGACTTGCTTTATAGGTGGGTTAACTCCACCCTTGAATACTACCACCACTTATCAAACTCTTCTGCTGGTTTAAGTCACTGCTGTCATGGCACAACATGGAAATCGAGTCAGGGTCCTTCCATTAATACACGAATTAGAGCACAAGAAATTCCATATGAACATGAGAAAAAACTTCTTTATTTTGAGAGTGACAGAACTGGAACAGGCTGGTCCAAGATGCTGCAGATTCTCCTTCTCTGGATATATTCAGCACCTGCCTAGATGCTTTCCTGTGCAATGTACTGAAGGGAATCTGTTTTAGCAGAGAGTTGGACCACTCACCAGTGGTCCCTTTGAGCTCTTTTATTTCTGTGATTCTGCAAATCTCATATACAAAGAATGGAAGAGAAAAGCAAGTACAAATCAGTATTGAAAGAATATGTGATATAATAAGCAGTTTCCCTGTTATTACATCCCTGATATTCACCAGTGAAATTAGTGTGTGTTTTTTTTGTTTGTCTTTCTTGAATATATGCATACTTTATGCCTAATTTGCAAAGGAAACTACAGAATTAACTTCTCCAAAATGTTTCCACACCCTGATATATTAGAGATGGCAAAAATGAGAAAGCTCTGCTTCTCTACTTAGGTCAGCTAGAGCCACAGGTTATATATTACCATAAGTCTGCAATTTTGAAGTGAAGTGAATAGAGAGTTGTTTTTTGTTTTTTTTTTATTAGTGAAGAAATACAACAACTATTGAGTATTCATATACTATGAATCTATTTTACCTGACTGCTTCTTTGATAGCTTTCCTGTAAGGAGATACTCATTGTCCCTGCTTGGTATTATAAATAACTCTGTCTAGGACGTATATATTGGGATAGCATATTAAAGACTAGAGATTAAGCATTCATTAAAAAATGAATCATATTCATTGTAGTTTCTTTCAGTAGAACAGCTCTATCCTCTACAAACCTAAATAATCTCTTTGATGAATAGGACAGAAAGTGTCTTAATGAAGCAACTCCCTTCTTGGTTATTTCACTAGGAGTTCATCTGCTGTGTTATTCTACTTAGTGTTCAATTCCCAGTCAGATCTTGCTTTGTGATTTGCCTGTTCCTACAGCAACATCTCTTCAAGTGTTGCTACCACAAACAAGACTCCCTCACACTCTTCTTCTCAAAGCCATTGCGTAATCCTTTTCCATAATATGATTTTTCTTAGTTGACTTATATTCCTGTGCTATCACCTGTCTATTTTGTCTCACTTGTCTTAATATACAAAGTCACAATTCATTAGAAATATCAGTGTGAAAATATTCAAGTATTCAACACGTCTATATTTATTCCTACTTTTACTTTCTAAAACTTTCACTGGATAAGATTTTACATTACGACAGCAGAAAAACATTTACCAATAATATGCTGCTAGAAACCCTAGAAATCTTGTAACAGTCCACTTTTCAAAAGACTCCACAGAGAGGAACAGTTCAGGACTACAATCCTTAGAAACATACTAGGCAGCATAAAAAAAGTTTGTTGAGCTATTTTTTTCCGCTCATGATATCAAAACTATTGGTACTAGATGAAAAATCAGTTAGAAATCTTTAAATCCAGTCCCCCAGATGGTGTTCTCTCCTCCACTCCTTTTCTATTGTAGGTTTAAAAACAAAGGGAAGGATTTTTATTTGTTAATCTGATTGATTGATTGAGGTCTTGACATATTTGAAATATTGATAAATCATAAATACTTGTTTCCAAATAATAAATTCAATAATATGGAGCTTCTTAGAAGAAGTTTAATAGATATTTATTGTTTGAAGGACTGCCTATAATTGCACATGTTGCTCTGTAAGTAGAACACAATCATATATTTCTTACCACAGAAGATGACATAGTAAGCATTGTTATTGTCACAGACTGGAAGTTCCAAAATGAACATTGAGTATGTTGAGTAGCAAGTGCATAAATCCTCAACTAGTCTCTGTGATTAATAGAAATAGATCAGGAAACAAACCATACGTAGAGCAGATGCTCTATATTGCAGCCAGGGCAATATATACTGTCATTTAGAATAAGTCTCCTCTACTACAGATAAAATATTTAAGGGAACACCAGAAGCTATAACCCATGGTTCTCTCAAAAGTATTGTTTGCATATAAAAATTCTATCAAATCCTTTAGATTTCTTCTACTATAACAGGAAACACACAGAGCTGTGAATATGGTGCTTGGATGCAAAGTTCTTCCAAAGGAAGATCTTGCTTGTTTAAGATTATTAAGTGACCAACGCAGAAGTAAAACTTCAGGTTTTAATCTATTCAGAGTATGAAATGGTTATGATTGCTTAAAGCATCTGTGAGGGAAAGAAATGGAGTAGGATGTTTAAAAGTGAGAAAAAATCCTATTTGTCTTTTAAACAGATTTGTTTGTTTGTAGAGTTACTAATGAAGTATAAATTGACTGTCGTTTCATGGGAAAAAAATCCCATGGGTGTTCTAGCGTAGGAGAGATAGGGTAAGAAGTACCAAAAATTTGGGGTTTGACACTTCAGAAGGTAGTGAAGCTTCAGTCTTTATTAAGACTGTGGACCATTTCAAACAATTCAGAAATTTCAGGCATCTCTCAGCCATATTTTATTTGAGCATCTTTTTGTTCTTTTAAGTAAGCATGAGTAAATGAGACAGGACGATTGTGTATTAGCTTATCAATTGTGTACCATGAGCATGAGATTGCCCTTGAATGCGTAAGCTGCAGAGACATATCAATGGCAGTAATGACTGTGGGAATGAGAACTGTCAAGATTAGAGACAGGGCTGTGATAAATTCAGAGGTTTTTCCCAAGTTCAACAGTGTTGAGGTCTAGGATTC
The DNA here is from genome assembly GCA_013399175.1 of Odontophorus gujanensis. Taxonomy (NCBI): domain Eukaryota; kingdom Metazoa; phylum Chordata; class Aves; order Galliformes; family Odontophoridae; genus Odontophorus; species Odontophorus gujanensis. The sequence continues at coordinate 11,210 of VXAB01010755.1, read as the reverse complement.
TGCTTTGTGACTGAATCCAGATGAAAAGAGGTGTCAGGGATTGTAATAGAAGACAAAAACAAACAAACAAAACCCCCAAAAGACCCAAACCCAAGAATCTGCTACTTCATTAGTATTTAAAATATTTAGTTGCCCAAGCTTCCTGTCTCCCCTCCCTTCCATATCTTCTGTGCTTTGGAGCCTTGACTAAACTAAATGTATTCTTTCACACTACCATCACAACAGCATCTGATTGCCTTGATGTCTTCCCTTCAGCTGAGAGAGAGAACAAGTGTTTTCTTCATTTCACTGCTGTGATGCTTGGCAGGAGATGCTGCATTTACAAGGCCTGCAGTTTGTGATAGGAATGGATGAGGAGGTGAAATCTGTTGAGCAGTCATCTGTCACACACCTAGCAGATCGTTAAGTGCTCTGTTATTTTTTTCTCCCTATGAAAATGATAGAAAACAATTTTTCACTGTACTAATATGGCTAATTGTTCTAAGTACAGAATAAGTAAGATGAGAGAGTAACACCATCTTGTGACAGTGCTAAAACTAGGAGCTGCCAGCAGGCCTTGTTGTTGCTGTAAGATTTGCAGTTCTGCTCTGAAGGGGACAGATTTTCACTTTCATCCCATTTAGATGAGTGCTGTAGCAATTACATAGTTTTTACTGCATGCCAGTGCACAGTTAGTGTGTTAGTTTCTATATGCTTTTCTCTTCATTCTCTTCATAATAATATTTTTCGCTTTTTTATTTCATTTTTATTATGAGTAGATCTAGTATCTTTGTCGGTAGTTAAGGTCACCTAAGAGTTTCTAAGAACTTGTTTTCAATTACATGTATATGTGCTAACACTTAAAAGTTAAGTTTGAAATGTTTCATAGATTCTTCTCTCTCAGAGTAATAGAGACTGTAAGCTGCAGCTAACACAATACCAGTAACAACATTAGGACAATAGATTTTTAAGTGCTCCTGACACTCACTTAGTAAGATACAGTTTCAGCATAGTTTGTAAAAAACCTACAAAATAGTGCTACCTTTGTGTCAAGATGCACTTTCTTCATCCAAAAAATTAATATTCACTGAGATTTGGCTCTGAAAAAAATTCAATTCACAAATGTCTTCTAGAGAATCTTGAGTAATCTAGCTGTTAGTTCACTGAAGTTTTTCTCTAAATAGTGGATGTTTGTCTTCTTAAAGATTGTCAGTACTAATGATACCTTGAAAGTGCCAGATCCTCTGTTGAGAACAGACACAACCCAATAATCAGGACAGTAAAATCATGTCAGTAACACTGATAGTGATTTCGTCTAATTTTAAGGAACTGTTTTAATTTTTTAGGGATTCATCACCCTTTGAAATATTTTTGCATTTTGATAAATACAAGGAATAAGCTAAATCAAGTTCTGAATGTGAATACAGAGCTTGCAATTTGTTTTTCATTGCTAAGTGTCTACTGAAAATCTTATTTTCAAGCATAAATGTCCACTTAACTGGAAAGCAAAGTATGTATTCAGATTTTATTCATTGAGCTTTCCAAACTGGGCCAGGTGGCCAATTTATATGGGTGCTGTAGGTTCTGGCCCAGATGTTGGAATAGGGCAGTTTATGTGTACAGCAGCACAGATGCCAATTGAGAAAAAGGACTCTGGAGACTGCTAATGTGGCAGAAGAGATCAAAATATTTGCTTCAGTTGTCCTTTATAGGGATAATTTGTGGAGAATTTTATTTGTTTGCTCCCAGTCATTAAAACCTTCTTTCTTTACAGGAAGTTAAGTGCACTAAAAATACAAGATTTTGTTTTCCTTGGGTATATTCTTATTTCCTGTTTTAGTGTTTTCACACATGGATAACCTGCTTCCTCAGTATTGGCTGACCTTGGTTTACATATTCATTTTTATCTTCGAAATGATTGAGATCACACTTACTTTCCTGTATTCTCTGGAAATTACAACTAATTTATTTTTAATATAAAAAACTTAAGCTTTCTGTCTAAACTGCTGAAGCAGACCAAGGAGGCCTCATATCCTTTATCTCATTGCAAGGCAAAAAAACCAATGACTTATATAGGGAATGCATGCAGCACACATTTACTTTTGCATACATAAAGTCCAATGAATTTACTGAAGCTTTGCATTACATCCTTGCTCTATCCTGTCTCCTAGTGCAATTTGTGTTGTAGTACTGTAAAATATTTAGGTATGAATTGGGTTCTAATCCAAAACTACTCATGTCAGTGCAAAGACTCCCACTGACTTGTGTGGACTTGGGAATCAAGCCATGAAGTATAGGTAGCATTTTTATGTTGCAGTAGTGTGCAATAGACTGAACACGTTTTTCACGTTTGTGAGTCTAGAGAAAAATATTAAATTGGAGTTGTGCTGCAGGAGGGACTGTATTTGGACCTCTAATAGGAGACCTATTAACCACCTTGTTCATTTAAAAGATAATCACTCTACATTGTCAACCTTTTGCTAAGCCTAATTATAGCTAAAATAATTTAGTCTAGTACAAAGTATGTCTTTGAAACATGGTTTCTGAATACTTAGAAGTATTTTATCTGCTAAAGCTGCCATATAGATTCCCTCTTTCATGTTTTTATTGCATATATCATAAAAGATCTACTGTTGCTCATGTTTATGTCCAAGTGTGGCCACTAACCTTGCTTCACTTTCACAGATTTGTTTGTCTCGTGAGACACTTTATATGCAATAAACTGAAAAAAAGATACACAATTAAAACTTGTTAAAGATAATTAAACTGAAGTGAAGGAAAAAAAAAAGCCTCACTGCTTTGTTCATAATAATAGTCTCTGAACTATAATTAAATTCTTCCTTCCAATAATTGTATACATACAAAGGAATTTTCCAGATAGCAAAACAATACAATGATTAAAAATGATTAAGAAGCTGATTCCAAAAGCAAAGATGAGCCAAGGAGGTTGGAAGGATTTTAGGAGCCTCTCAATATACTGTGCCAGCTGGGTACCAGATGGTGTTTGGCTACTTGCACCCACTAACTGAAAATATCTGAGGAGCAACTACACTATTGCCAGAATCAGTTCCCCTCCCTTAAATAAAAGTGGAACTCTTGGGAATGACTTTGCGATGTAGAAAAATGTCCTTACAGTGAGTTGTATTGTATAGTGGAATAGTCTCCCAAAAGCAGAAGTAGAAGCCAAATTGTTTGGCATCTTAGAAGGACTGGAAATGGTACAAAACATACCATAGAGACATGCTGCTGTAATGGGGTGGTGGTCTATTTTCTTAAATAAAATCTTTAAGATGAGATTCTTAAATTCTGTAAAAAGCTTGGGGTTGGGGGAATTAGGTGAGAATGTTACTGCTTTCATGAAAGTAACATTAGAGTGTCAAGCTGTAGTATTCAAATTATGCTAACTCGTATGGGGGACCATGGAAAGTTTAGAGAATCAGTGTTGGCTGAAGATAATTTTTGTCTGACGTCTCTCTAATAAAAAAATCAATCAGTCAGTTCATGATCTTAGCAGCTGTGTGCTGTTTTAAAAGAAATTTTGCACTAGGGTAGTTCATATTCTTTCCTTCCAAAATGTTGTCAGCGAATCTTACAGAAACAGTAAACATCACCAATATGTTATACTAGACATGCAAACATCATCAGGTTTTGTGGATAATGAAAAAACTCTTGTAATTTGTTCCTCCTATCTGTGATCAAAAGATAATTAGAATGAAAGGAAAGATAATTAAAAAGAAATTAACTTCAAACTCCCATTTCTGTTGACTGTTTGAGAGTTAAGCCAGAAATAGGAAGCACATTGCTGTATGTAGAAGTTTGCTAGCAAGAAATCATCTCTAAATTGTTAGAAGTGTGATTACATTAATTGTGTCCAAACCAAAAGGTTAAAAAAATCAGTAGAAGTATTGTATTACAGAATACAAAAAAGGGAATGATCAAATTAACTAATGAAGGTTCCAGCCTGTATGAATGCTGTTGGAACTTGTTTGTTATTTCAGACTCCCTGAATCATCATGTCCAAGGAAAGTGTAGCAGGAACAAAAGGAAAATATTTCTATTTTTCTGTTCTGTTGTTATTTATTTATTCATTTAAATGAATGAAAAACCTTGGGGACCTAAAACCTCCAATGTCATTTGAAAAATAGCATTTTCGGCTTAAGCCCCAGCTGCAGTCTCTTTTGTCTTTGAACTAAATGCAGCTGGGGCTTGGCAGAGGAAAAAAATCAGTTGTTTTCAGTTATTTGATTCCACTTATTTCTTCAGTGCCACTATAGACTATTTTTTTTGCCTGTAAGTAGAAGTCTAGTGTTTGAAACCATACATCTGCATGTTTTCAGTGGCATCCTGGTAAGCTGCATGGAGAGCGTATAGCCTTCCCTGCCTTTCAAAAACTTTTAAGTATCCCCACAGGAGCTCTTCTCAGTACCAGAAAATCTGAAGTTTTGAAAACTCAGTCAGTCAGCTAATAGACCAATGTTCATTTCTAATGATAGGCAGAAGGAAGGTGAAGTTTGGTGGAGTCCTTTTCAATTATGTTGCTACTCCTCATTCAAAGACGGATCCTCAGTCTCATTCAAAGACTGCAGGACAAAGCCACAAGATGGCTAAAGTCCATGTTTTGATATTTATATGTCTCAGAAGACTCCTTTTTTTTTTTTTTATTTTGTAGATTATTTAAATTCTAGTAACGCCCTTCTTTGTTGTTGCATATTTGCCAATCAGCACTTACTATAAAAGCTCTGCTCAGGACAGTTTGCGCATTCTGTAAGGGTCTGCAGTCCTTCTGATGTTGCCATACTTTGATTTAAACTCTATGACCATGAGAAAGTGAAAGGTGAAAATAAAAAAAATTATTCATCCAGAATCAAGTTTCATCAACTTTTTACAAAGCCAGATAGCTGGGGATGTGAGAAACTAGTGATACATCAGTGAGTTTATTTTGAACTGGCAATTTCAAAAATTAGTTCTTATTCACAGCAGCAGCAAATTGTAATTGTGTCCTGCTACTAGCATCCCACTTCTGTCACCTCACTGAAAAATCTTAGATGTAGTTTTGGTAGGAAACAGTGAAGCCATGGCAATATGAAGAATAAATATTCAATCAAAATATTCCAGTTCTAGTTCCCATTCAGGGACAGAGTGATATAGAGAACTCAAGCCAAATGCAAACCCTGGCCAGCTGAGATTATGCTTTTGTCTGAGGACGGTGCCAGTGTAATAAGGAGCTGACATAGAGGTGGCTGCCTATAAAATTCCTCTTTTCAGTCTCTGCAGGATTAGGTGGGGAAAAAGTAGAATGATAAAAACACTGCTCTTATTTCTGGCTTTGAAAAGTCTCTGAGAGTCCCCAAAAATTAAGGAACAAAATTTAGGGCATCCTTGAATATATTCTGAATAAGTAACAGCAAAAAAATAAAAAACGTTTTCTTTCATTCCTTTGTTAAGTATGTTGAGAAAATGCACTCTAAATCTTTTTTTATGTATGTATTTATTTTAACTTACCCGTTATTCAACCTATGTATTTACTATAAAATGTATGAAAACATCAGGGTACAATTAAGGCGCACAATTTGAACCTGGAGGTGGACACCTCTAAATCACTTCTGTGCAAGCAAATGTGTGCACTTGCACACACTTACTTGGAAATGTGCATGGCTTTGTTTACTTGTTCTGTAAAGTGAGGCTATCCTCTCATGTTACACAGGCTGCAATGCATAAGTCTGCTGACTTCTGTAAAGTCTGAACTTGGTATTCAGCTTTGGTGAAGTTACATCAGGGAGGAACACATTCTTTGTTGTTCCACTTTGCAGACTTCTAAGAAATTTGTTATTTTAGAGGAGTGTATTGACTCTTTGTGTCCCAGCTTTCTTCTTGAAGAGCTACTTTTCTCAGAAACAGGAATTTTGAGTTTCTTTCTTTTCTATTTGTACATAGAAAGATGAAACAGAAGATGATTTTCACTACCCTTTTTTACATGTAATAGTGATCAGTCTCTTAGAAATCAAGTGTCAATGGAACATTTGTCATATACTTATTTCTGAAACAATATAATTGTGTATTTGTACAAAACAATGTTCACTTTCTCTGTAGCTCAAACTATTTGTAAGGTAGTGACCTGCGAACTCCTAAATGTCCAATAATTGAAATTCAGCAGTGATATTTCCCATTAAACGTTTTTATCTGACATCATGCACATACAACATGCATGAAACAGTAAAGCTTGGGAGTTTATGAAACAGAGCTGACCCATCTCAATGAACAGCTTTTCTCTTTTGAGCTTGTGTGTACTGCACGTCCTTTTAGAACACAGTCCCAAATCGTAATGATGTCCCAAATCACAGGATTAATGTGTCTATGAACAGACCTCTTATGCCTCCAGAATGAAATACTCCTTGCTAATTTCTCTTCAAGACACCAGCTTAATTGCATTTTAAACAAATGGGCTGCTTTGCTGGCCAACTTTTAAATGAGATAACAGCAATGTTCACTCTCCAGCAGTGATGAGTGCTTTGCAGTAGATTCAAAACTCTGTTCAATAACAGGTTTAATCTCACACCAGCAGATTTACTGCAGAATAAACTGCCACTGAGCTCATAATTAGTAAAACAAAAAACCCAACCTACTAAATATTATTTTCCAAAGCAGCAGGCTATGTTTTAGTGGAAATTTTTAGTCCTACTCTTTGTGTGTTTTATTGATTTTATGTATGATATTGGGAATTCATGCTATGATTTAAGATAATGGTCTTTATTGATCACTTAAGCAGTTGTTTAGCTACATAGTAACAAAATGATGCTCCCATTCACGGAAATGTGATGCTGACAGCGGGGAGACCACAGTGCTTCCCTTCTTAATGTTTATTCCTATTTTCCAAAAGCATATTCTCTGCTGGAAAACAGCAACTGCAAACATTTGTGCTTTAGAAACAATCTTCCCATAATTTTCTTTGTTGCAGCTATTAGTGGCCAATTGTGATTCAGTGATACCCACTTCAACAAACAGATGTTCCAAAGTATATTCTCCGTAGCATGAAAACAAATATTAATGAGGTAATTTGAACTATTGAAGAAAATAGTGAGTACATAATTTCTAATGTTTGAAGTCATGCCCTTCAGTGTTTTCTTCTATTTAGTGGCTGTTAATTTTCAGAATCTAACTGTGTTCAAACACCAGAGGGCAAGTTTTTGAAAGGGCTTCATCCCAAGTTCAGGTTTGTGTATGCATGCTAAATTTGTACTCAGAAAGGAGAAAGTTGGAGAATATAATTGAAAAATTTGGTCTCATGATTTTAAATCTAAGCACAGCAAAACAAAACAAAAAACTCCCAAGTGATTTAAAGCAGTTGAAAGGATATATTTTTTTAATTTAAAAGTATAATGCATTAGTCCAACATCTAAACTATAGAGTAACGATTACTATTATACTTTCACACTGCATGCGTGCTACTGTTAGATAGAAGTAATTATCAATTTAATTAATTTCAAAAATTCTTATAACATTATACAAGGAAAAACATCTAGAATCATAGAATCGTGATGGTTTGGGTTGGAGGAGAGCTCAAAGATTACTAGTTCCAACTGCTGTCATGGACAGGGTTGCTACCGACCAGATCAAGGTGGGTGACCACCTACTGGGTCACCACCCGCTGAATCCAGCCTTGAGCACCTCGAGGGCTGGGCCACCCACAGTTTCTCTGGGAAGCCTGTGCCATGACGTCACCATTGCCGAGTAAAATATTTTCCCTTAACATCTAACCTAAATCTCACCTCTTTTAGTTTGAAGTGATTCCTCTTTATCCTGTCAATATCAGACCTTGTAAAAAGTAATCTACTCTTCTGCTTATAAACTCCTGTCAAGTTCTGGAAGGCCTCCTTCCAGGAGCTGTCTCTTTTCCAGCCAGAACAAGCCCATCTCCCTCAACCTTTCTTCATAAGAGAGGTGCTCCAACTCTCTGACTATTTTGGATCCATTTCTGGACCTACTCCTACAGCTCCATACATTTCTTGTGTTAGCTCCCCCAGGCCTCAACTCAGTAATCCAGATGGGGCCTTTATCAGAGGGAGTACGCCCCCCTTTGTCTGTCTCTTCTGATCAACAAACCTATAGAATATATTTTTTGTTATTTTTCACATCCCTAACCAAGTTTAGTTGAATGTGAACATTGGCTTTTCTAATCCCACCTCTACAAGTCCAGACTACATCCCTATATTCTTCCTGGCCTGTGTCCCTGCTTCCATTCCTGTGTATTTCCCTCAATTTGACCAGCATGTCCTTGCTCAGCCATCCTTGTCACCTGCCTTCTCTGCTTTATTTCTTATGTGGGGTGATGGAGAGCTCTTATACTCTCAGAACTGTCCTTAAAGAGATGCCAGTTCTGTTCTGTTACTATGTCCCTAAAGACAATTTCCCAGGAGTTCTAATTCAATAATTCCTTAAAACAGTAATTCCTTAAACAGCCTGAAGTTTAGGGTCCTGACTCTTCTCTTTACCAGGCCCGTGTTCCTTGGGATCATGAACTCAACGTGGGCATGGCCGCTGCAGCCGAAATTGCCTACAGTGTTAACCTCTTTAATGAGCCCCTCTGCATTGGTGAGCACCAGGTCAAGTACCACTTCACCTCTGGTTGGTAATCAAATAAAGCATCCTATTCAACAGGTCATTTTTTCGCAATGAAGATATATAAAAGAGTAGCATAAGACTAAGTTTCATACAGAGTTTTTTTGTAGAAATGCTTTATTTCAATAGAATTGTGATATTACAATCCTTGTGATAGTGTGCATTATGCACAGAATTGTGTTACCAAATAGAACCTGTGTGGCTGTGTTTAAATGAGTATATAACAGTTGCTTTGTTTTTTATTCCAAATTTTGAAGAAGGTATACACCAGAAGAATCAGTGCTGTCCCTTGGCTCTGATTGTCTATACTGGGGGACACCATGTTTCCTTTTGAAAGAAATGAGAGTGCATGAAGGTGTGGTGGAAAAATATGTCTCATTTGGCATTCAGCTCACAGCTCCTTGTGTGCTCACCAGCACTCAAGGAACTTCACAGAATGGGTTTATTCCACAGTTCAGACATAGTAAAATTCATCTTACGCTGTATAAAATGTATCACCTCTTTGCTTGCCTTTCAGATTTCTTAAAATTATATTATGTCCTTACTAAGTGCAAGTAGGTATTGTTCAAGGCTACAAAAAATCCTGCCACCTCACTTTATCTGAAATTCCTATTCTGTTTCTATACATGCAAGTTTTTATAATCAAATAAGTAGGTATCACAGGTGCCATAACCAAATATGAAGGGCTCTAGAAAAGATCTTCTCAAGGATCTGATTTTTCTCCTTTGCCAAATCCCATAGAAACAATGATCAGAAGCAGCAGAAGGTTGTCACACTTCCAGTATGTCTTGATATGCTTATGTTTTCCAAAAGGAGTCTGCACTTAGATATATGAGAGAGTATGGATACCTCCCCTGGTCTAAACAGCCTCTTTGCAGCTGTAGATCTGCTAATGTACTGTAAGTGCATTCATTAATTCTTATGCTTCTAGGTTCCAAATGGAACAGTGGCATTGACTTAACTAGTCTGACAAAATGGAAATATTTGTTATGTAATTTTCTGTTTCCCTCTTCTCTGATAACTTTATCTAAATAAATCCAGGAACCAGAGAGCAGAGGTAAAGTAAATTTCAGGAAGGGGGATTACAAAGTGAGTGGAGAGAGTGTGGTGTCTTTTTCCATTCAGAATAGCACTTCCAACTCTCATACTGTATCAATTAGTATAAAGAATGCCTTTTTTTTTTTCCATGTAAAATTGAAAATGTATGCAACAGATCATCATCTTGGAGAATACTGTGTAGAATAGATGTGTAGAATACAGCAAATCAGTAATTCATCAAAATATCAGAGGTTTATAAAAAAATGTAAAATTTAAACCTAATGAACAGTCTGTACTTCAGTCTTTTATGTGTATACTTCATGAAGGGTATTAAAAATTTTATGTCTTCACCCTGCACTGAAATTTTATCTGTACTGTTCTTTATTTGATTCTGGGCCTTCTATGCTTTCCTGGTGATTGCTGCTACAGTAGAAGACTGATTTATAACAATTTTCTGTATAATTTGAACACGGGGCAAGGACTCCAAAGTTCTGGTTTTATTTCTTGATTCCAGCACAGACTTTCTCAGTGCCTATATTTTTATGTAAAAATAGAAGTAAGAATATCTTTCCCTACTTGTAGGTTATGAGGATAGACTTCTTAGTGATGGAGAGTAAAAAATATCTGTAAAAATCATGACTGTATTATGTAGATAGCTTTATGGATAATATACAAATTGTTTTCTGTGTCTAATACTTCTAAGAGCTAATCTTTTATATCAGATCTAGCATGTTGTACCTGAATGATATTCATCTGGAAAAAAAAATTATGTTTTGGAATTATTTGTTCGTTGCTCTTGTCAGTGGAATGAATTTTTCAGTCCAACTCAGTATTTTCAAGCTACAGTGTCAAAAATAAAAAAATGCTTTTTAATGTCTTGGTTTTTTGTGCATTGTCAGCAGTATTGCCACGCCAGTTTTCTGGTCCTGCTGCAAAATGCTGTGCACTCTGAGAGAAAATACACTCATTCTCAGGAGGAAATGAGTCAAACTGACTAGTGCTATTTAGTGTATTTATGGGATACTCCACATTTTTTAATATTAAAATACCAAGACTCTGGATGCTTTTAAAAAGGCCTCTAAAGGGTGTAATGTATAAGAAAAGAAGGGTGGATGAGCAGTGGAAAGAAATTTGGAGAAAGATATAGAGAGTTTCCCAAGAAACAACATAGCTGTTTAATGGGAGTACTGGAAATATGAATAGGAATGGTAGGGAAGGTTGAATGCTGACGTTTTAAACAGAAGGTTTGAACTCAATCTAAAGGATTGGAAAGTGTTGATAAAAGCTAAAGTGAATATTTTTATATAGAACATTCCAGCATAATATTTCTAATAATAAAAATAGGAGGAATCCTAATGTGAATGATAGAAAATTTGAGCCGATATTTTGTGTGCATAATATGACAGTGCTACAGTCTTTGTAAGAGATTGTTGCTTTTAAGTCCTTTTAAGGACTATGCATGCTAACATAATCTACTCAGTCTTTTCTTCCTCTAGCAGGGCCTGTGCAAAATCTGTTGAAAAATAATAATATAACAATAATATATAATAAATAAAATAATAATATTTATTCAGTTT
>VXAB01010754.1:652024-696750 GCA_013399175.1 Odontophorus gujanensis | reverse complement strand
CACTCCGATCTTCCTATTTATTTTAGTGCTAGATGAATCACTGAGACAATGCTACTCTATTTCATAGTCAGGTAGTTACAGTTGCAGCCACAAACATCTATTTATTATTTTAAGTTACACTAGCTTTAAAACTTTATCTGGTTTTCTTTACATAAATGTTTGTTATTGCATGCATATGACAACAAACATTTGGAGGTTATGAATATGTTAAATATTACAACCATGTGAAATGCAATTAAATATTCATAATTCATATTGTAAAGTAAAAATATCTCTGTCTCAGCAACAATTCATTGGCTGACATTGGGAAATCCTTCCATTGAAACAATCGTTCACTATGAAAATGATGAATGCTGATTCCTGGGTATGTAGAAGTCTTTTGCTTCATGTAATTGCAAAAAATTCTGTCACTATTTACTGCAGAATATATCTAAGCTTTTAAGTTCTGAAAAAGAAAAATGCTTACCAAAGTTGAAGGTAAATGTAAGCCAGCTTTTAATCTGTTTGTACTTTTTATATATTTTTTGATACAAACAGAGCAAGCCATCTGTAAATGACAGACCAGATATATATTAAACACAATTTTAGACAGTGTAGCTTAAGACTATGAGCTGATAAGCAAGAAATCAACATTAATAAAAAGATTTTGAAAAGGATGCAACATTTGTTTACTCTTATTGAATATGGAATTGCAACACATAATCTTTAATAAATCAGAAGAATACATTTTAACTTGTCTTTTCCTGAATTGTCCATTTTTTTTACAAGAAGAGTTGAATGTATTTGCAACTAAAGTCAATATACTAATATCCTATATATCCTGGAATATTGTGTCCAGTTCTGGGAACCCTGGTATACAGAAGGGATCTCCTGGAAAGAGTCCAGCAGAGGGCTGCAAAGATGTTAAAGGGTGTGGAGCACCTCTCTTATGAGGGAAGGCTGAGAGACCTGGGGGTGTTTAGCCTTGAAAAAAGAAGGCTAAGAGAGGTCCTGCTCCATATCTATAAACATGTAAGGTATGCAAGGCAAAGGGATGAGGTCAGACTCTTTGCAGTGGTGTGGGGGATAGGACAAGGGGAAATGACCACAAACTGAAGCATAGGAAGTTCTGCACAAATGTGTGTGGGAACTTCTTCACAGTGCAGTGACGGAGCACTGGCACAGGTTGCACAGAGAGGTGGTGGAGTCTCCTTCTCTGGAGACGTTCAAGACCCACCTGGACACCTACCTGTGCAACCTGGTCTAGGGAGCTGCTTTGGCAGAGGGGTTGGACTCGATGATCTCTAGAGGTCCCTTCCAACCCCTTTGACTCTGTGATTCTTTGAATATATCAGATATATTTCCTTTATCAGGAAAAAAATCATTGGAAAATACTATTTTAATCAAATATTGTGTTTGAACATTCATTATTTTAGGGATAAACTCAAAACATTTTCAGTCTGACACAATTCTACTTCAGTCTGCCTGAAATTCTTACTACACTGTCAGAAGTGCATAAAGGGGGCAAAACACATATGACTGTCTGAAGGAAATAAAAGTAGTTCTTCCACAAAAAACCAACTGCCATGCAATAAATGAGTTATAAACATCTACACCTCCCATTTCTGTTATGTTAAAATCTTTCTCTTAAATCTCTCCAAGCACAGTGTAGTGTCTCTCTAACTTGTGAGAACACAACCTGAACGCAACACAAAGAGAACCATGCTAATCTGTGTCCATTCAAAAACAGATCTACCAAAGTCTTTCAAAAATCTAGAGGATTTACGTGAAATCCCAAAGGACTCTGAATTGCTATGAAGGTTACTCCACTGATCAAGGAAATAACAAGTCTGTGCAAGTCCTGTACCTTGATCTAGGACATATTATTAAAATTCCCCGGAAAAAAAGACCAGAATGCCTCTCTCAGCATTTGTACACACTTACACAGGAGAAGGATGGATAGCTTTTTATGTGCTGCTCTCCTTTCTGGGTTTAGACATACAGTGTGAGTAGCTCATACAGCAAGGAGTACACCAAGTCTTACAGTTCCTAATCCTACTTTCTGTCAAGTGGAAGAAGGGGAAGTCTATAGACTTAGCCTGAATTCACAGCCTGAAAATGTTATCATTAAAGTTCATTCGTATGCTGTAGGTAGATGTTTTGTTAACCTAGTGACTTATACTAACAAATGTACAATTTATGTGATATTTGTACACATATTACATACACAAGATTGTGTTGCATGCAGCTGAGCATATCCAGCCTTGACAATCTGCCTTTGTTGGATTTACCATTTCACAATTTTTGCTATCAGATTTGTTTGACTTCACGCTATGGGCTGGCTTCTGTGACTTGTTATATTAGAAAGGTCAGAATGACTTTCAGTAAAAGCATAACAATTAAGAAAACACTCCTGCTGCTGCATCTCTACTTACTGTTCCACCAGGAGATGTACATTTAAGAGCTAGTAACTGGTGCTGAAGTGTTTGTCTAAGAAACATCTTGCCCTTAACTGCATGCAGACTGAAAAAAAGCTCATATGAAATAATCATACACTATGCTGACAGTCTTTAGATTAACAACACATAACATTAAAGTTTAAAATTGACAGTTTGAGAAAATTTACTTTTCGTATCTTTTCCAGGACTCAGGGGAAATAATTATGTATGCACTATTGATCAGCAAAATCCAAACAAATTACCAGTAAGCATTCAGCAATCCATGGGACACATGTACATTAAAATGTCATTAATATATTACATTAAGTATATGATATTAAATGCACGAGTAAAGTAACAGCTCCTATGCAGTGGAAAAATCTGCGAGGAATGGAAATGCAACTGGAATTTTAAACACTGTCATTTTTCTGTCTGTAAATTTACTGTATCTTTAATCACTGAGTGCTGATACTTTATCTAATCCATGAAAATTGCTACTCAATTTCTCAAGGTCTGGTTCATGAGGTAATTTGAACAGCTGTATGTTTTTTTCCTCTTTCCGTACAAAGAAACATATTACAATACTGAAACTGAACTTTCAGATTAAGGTAAGCAAAGTCAAAAATAAAAGATGAAAATTGTACCAGGTGATAAGATTTTTGTAAGTAAGGGTACTAGTTTGGATGGTTTGGATTATTTTCCCTGGAATTTGTGATGAAAGTTTGATAACTAGTATTTAAACAGTCTCTTGTGCCACAAAACAGCCATGGAGAGTTGAGGTGCAGTTAAGTAATACTAGAAGACAACATGACATGATATGACTCAAGTCTTTGTCATTTATGAAGATTTTTAAGTAAAAAAACCCCTCTGTATAATTAAAAGAAAACATTACAAAAACCATTTTACATTAACTGGCACCTTTCACAGCTGTTATACATGAGTGGGCAGAGATTATAAAGTTTGAGTTCTATGCCCTGTTTGTGTCTGGTTGCAAGACCAGAACTTCACAGATCTTTTAGCTACAAATAGTAAGTAAGGAAAGAAGTCACAGAAAACTTAAATGGATTTAGTGTTTATGAAAAACAAAAGAGAACTGATATTAGAAGGAGCAATCAGACACATGAAAGCTGCTTTGATAGTAATGCTTCCTGTTTTATTATGTTGGCCACACTGTCAGAGGCAGATGTTGGTGGTATGGCAGTAGGGTTGAACCCTCCTGCCAATATTCTGGTACATTTTGCTGTTGTGTGACAGATGGCAGCAGAAGGGCAGTCTGACTTAATGTCACCTGACACGGGAGTGCATAGGAAGTAAAGGAGTGTAGCTGAATTGTTCTATACAGAAAAAATGGCACCTACTGACATTCATCAATGCTTGTTGGACATCCCTGGAGACCAAGTAGTGGATGTGAGCATGGTGAGGTGGTGGGTGCTGTGATTCAACAGTGGAAACAATGACAGTGGGTCGCCTCCACTGGTGCAGCATAGCATGCAGGCTCTTTTTCTTTGCTGGAGGAAATGCATAGCTAATGCTGGTGACTGTGTTGAAAAGGAGTGTTCTGCAGGTTTGAATTTGCTCTATTAAATGCTATGTTTGTGCTCTTTGCATTGGTTGTTATTTCCCTGGGGAAAAAAAAGGAGGCATTACTTTTGGAGCAACTAACATTCAGTGCTCTCTAGATATTTTTCAGGCACTTCATCCACCAGGCCACAGTCTTTGATGATATTCATAAATGCATATAAGTTATTCTGGTCACAAGGAGGCTCTCATATTTTATAGTTAAAATTTTAACTATGAATGTAATAGAATAACAATTTATAGCAATATACAGCATAACATTCAAGGTAAATATGCTGCCCAGGTAATCATACTGTCACGTTAAAATAAACTGCACAGTCCATTAATATACTGTCAGGAAGAAAAAAGAAGCCAAAATAATGATTTTCCTTCCTATTTGTATCTTATCATTAATTGCCTTTTTATCAAAATTAATCTGTTTCCATGATGTGAGAGTTCTTTGCTGCATATAAAATTAGAAATTAATCTCTTTCTTAAGCAACTAATTTTAATGTTCTCTGTTAAAAAAATGCTCCAGTCCCTGCCCATTCAGGTAACACAGTAAATACTCATTAAGATAGAGCTGAGTAGATAATAATAATAGAATTTTATTTTTCTACTGAGACTTGCATGATTACTAAGAATGCTGATAAGACTGTCATTATGTTATCACTATATCAACAGAATGTATTCTCACAATTTTCAGATGAGAGTATAGCTTGAGGCCAATTTCAATGAATAACGAACTTAACAAGAAGCTCTCCATTGACCTTAGAAGTATTGTATTGAACTGTAGAAGCACAAAGGACAAAGTGTTTGCTGTGCAACAGATGTACCTTTATTACAGTTCACCGTTTGTAGGACAGGAATTACAGCATTCTCACACCTTTGAGAGGCACTGTGGAGGTGAAAAATAAAGGAAAATAATAACCATCTGAAGTACAGTAGAGTATGCAGTTGGAGGGGAATTTGTTTTCCTAAAATATATCAGCCTGGTTGGATTTCAAACTCTTTTGACATTCTCAGAAAACAATCTGTCCCTGGAGGTGCTGAAGAACCGTGTGGATGTGGTGCTGAGGGACACAGTGGGCATGGTGGGCATGGGTTGGGGCTGGACTAGATGTTCTTAGGGATCTTTTCCAACCTTAATGATTCTGTGATTCTATGATTCTATTATATGTGGATTTTAGATATTCCTAATCTGTAGTTTTCTTCCTAAAATAGTGTTGAGTTATCATGGCCTATGAGAAAGTTTTTTTACATCCAAATACATATGCTGCTCGTTCTAAGATGCACACTGATGTTATGTGGGTGTTTGAAAATTTAAGGTTTCTAGCGACAGCAGCAGAGGACTGTGTAGTGCAGAGTGAGCCAAACCTAATGCTATCTGATCTGTGCTGCCTATAGAGAACACACAAGCATCACAACAGCTTTAGGGTTTTATCTTGTAGAACTGATTGCGTTATTCCAAATGAGAATATGAGTGACATACTTGTATTCATAATTAAAAATTACTTGCCAGTATATAGTCATAACACATCTGGCTACTGCAGTGTTTCTTGCTCTAGAAACACCATATGGGTTTTTCAGTTAGCAGAATTTGCATGAAGACCTGCTTAAGACCAAGGAAGCTCCTACCTTTTCCAAAGTTTTCAGTATTAGTCACAGATGAGAAACAAGGAAACTATGCTGAAGGGATGTGATGGAGAAGCACAATTCTCAGCAGTGATCCATAGGATCCTTTGTGTTCTTTTGCTAGAAATTCATTACACTTGAGTACTGAAGGAAACTGGTGGATTTCAATAAATCAGCATGCTCCAGACAAAATTTTTCAGAATGCAGAGAAGGAAGATGAAGAAGAAGGAGAAAACAATATGAGCACATATACAAGAGGACTGCAACTGCATGAAAGAAAAAAAAAACAACAATGGAAGAAAGTCCTGTAATTCTGGGATAGAGAAAGAATGGTTACAGAAAATGTTAAAGCATGAAAGAAGAGAGATGAAAAAGATCTTTGAGGAAGAGGAGCATTAGGAAGGAAGTCACAGAGAAACAAATTGCACATGCATGCACGCATGTGCATAAGTTCTGTCTCTAAAATCGTTTACTGTTTACTCAATCATATAAAATTTTGAAGTGTTTATGATCTGCAACAAGCAGGTGAACAGCACATTATTCAGTTCTAGCTATCATACCTCCAGATGTTAATAACTATGTGACTGAACAGTGTATATAGCAACCTAAATTTTCGTGAATGTAATCTGCAAAGTCTGTAGGCCTTCAGTATTTTAACAATGCAACCAGTGTTGTTGCAATACTACACCTGTTTGGTATAATCTGGAATTTATTTTTCCATATTGCATTACTATACTACTTCGCCTTTCTTGACTTTTACATTTCTTCAGTTTCCCATTTTCAGCAGTCCTTTCAGCAGATTGCTGCTCCGATGCTATATTTGTTATCTAAACGTAAGTAAAACATTATTTATTTTCTTAATCAACTTGCAAAAACAAATACAAGTTTTGCTCATACACAGTGGTATTCTTGTGACAAGTTCTCCTATTTCAGGCTATTAAATATTTCCAGTACTCTGTTAATAATCAAAAGATTTTGTTGCCTAAGCCAGCAGTTCAAAGTCGGCTCATTTTTTCCTTTGTTTCTAAGAATGGTGACAGTTAGTCAATGTTTTGGCAATTGTAACTGAAGTAGAATTATCGGCATTTAAATGCATTTGTCCTAGGTATATGTGCCTGAACCTCATCTTAGTGCCGCCTATGTGCATGAACCTCATCGTAGCACTGTCAGTGGGAAAATTACCATTGCCTTAAATGTAGGAGGACTTGAGACTGATCACTGTAAATTCCACAGAGCAAAACCAGAAATATGTGGAAAGTATACACTAAAGGAATTAGAAAAATATTTGATGTTCAGATCTAGACCTGATCTGCACCATTGTGTCTATACTTTGGGCCCAGGTATACTTCCTGATCTTTGGTTCTGTGTGGATGACATGACACAAATTGACTGATTTGTGTCAAGTGTAAGGAAATCCCAAGTGCACAGACTTAGAAGGAAGCTGCAGGCCATTTCCAGTATGGATCACTGGATGGAAGGACATACGCAGGAGACAGTGGAGCATGCAAGGGAGATCTCTTCGCTCTCTCTGCAAGTACTTGAAAGGAGGTTGAAGCAAGGAGGGTGCTGGCCTCTTCTCTTGGGTGACAGGTAATAGGACACAAAGGAACAGTCTCAAGTTGTACCAGAGGAGGCTTAGATTGGATATTAGGAAGAACTTTTTCTAGGAAACAGAGGTCAAACATTGGAATAGACTGCACAGGGAAGTGGTGGAGTACCTATCCCTGAAAGTTTTTAATAGACATGTGGGCATGTTTCTAGGGGAAGGGAGTTGGGAGGTCAGATTATGGTTGGACTTGATTATAAGTTTTTTTCCAACCTGAATGATTTTATGTTATCTCTTTCATAAGAAGTTCCCTTTGAAATTATCTTTTCCCTTCAGGCAGTATTGTTTCGGTTTCACCTTACACTGGCAGATTAGTATTTCAATTTCTTTTTCTTCTACTCACAGTGCTGAAATCTAACTGGTCATGAAAACCTGGTTCAGTTTCCTGTAATACTTTTATCCTTCAGGAAACTGGAGTGCCATTAATTGGGCATGACACGTCAGGAATCTGCGACAAACTAACCCACTTCAAATACACCATTCTCTCTCAGCAAGTTGTCATACATATTACTTTCTTCAGCTGTAAATTATAGCCTACACTGCACAGAGAAAATAATAAATCAAATGAAAAAAAAAAAACAAAAAAAACCCCAAAGATGAGAAACCTCAGTCTTCTTCTCAGTCTTTTCCTGCTTCTTCACACCTCATCCAAGTATGTAGTCTTTGCTCCAAGAGAAACATTTAATCCCTGTTATATTTCCACGGTTCTCCACACATTCACACTGGACACAAATCTGGTGCATTATACACTCGTCTGTTTGAACAGAAATTTCAAGCTGTCAGTAGTATTTTGTACTAAACCCTCACCCCATCCACATCAAGTCATCGTTTTGTTTTTTCAGCTGCAGATGCATTCCAGTTTCTCTCAAATACACATGCTGGTAGCTGTGTGGCTAGTTCAGAGGTGTAAACATCGGAGTTAAAGAATAGATAGTATTGCAGATACATGGCAGTACCACAGCTTTTAAATAAAGAAAAGCCATTTATTTGCAAATAAATTAATTGTAAATATCAATTTTTATTAAAAGACTTAAAAAACAATCACATGACCAAACTCACCTTCCAACATTGATTTTCACTGGTAACACCCCAGATTTCAGTAGCAATATGGCTGGGTAAACAGAGAGTTGTAAATACAGAATTAGGGCCGCTGTAACTACACACAGAATCAAACCATGTGCGTAATGGTGCAGAGCAACTTTGAAGTCCTAAGAATTTATTTCCAGCTGATTCTTTTTAAGAATTACAGATGCTTGAAATAAAAGGCTAATAGGGTTCCTGTAACCTTGACCCCTCCTGGTGGATGANTTCCAACCCCTATGATTCTGTGATTCTGTGATTCTCACAGACTGCTGAGATAGATTAGGGTGGAAAGACCACATTTAAGGACTTCCCGTGGTTTGAGGATCCCTAGCTCTTGGAATGGTCCCCTGAGGAAGCAGTAGCTGTTCTGAACTCTAGTTCAGGATGACAGTCACAGAGAAAATGAGAGTTGTACCTGTTCCTCCTTTTAGAGCTTGTGTGAAAAATGGTTAAAAAATAGTTAACTTCAATCCCCCATAAGGATTGAAGTTTGTAATGTATCTACTTAAAAATAATAAATAAATAAATAAATAAATAAATGTATCTTCTTAAACCTCTTTCATTATGTGTATCTCTCAAAACGATGCACTTCCTGCCTGAATTGAAGAGCAAATATCTTTGCAAATGTGGAAAGCAATCATAAACTGAATAAAATATCAACATTTGAAGATAAGTGAAAACCCTGCCCCGTTTCAAGAGTGTCTCCAGATCATAGAAGCATATTCTTGATAAAGAAGAGATCTTCATCAAATTTTAATTGGAAAAAAATCCTTCCTATGTTTCCTTTCCTTCAGTTTTAAAACTTCAGGCAGGCACAAGTAAGATTTTATTCAGAATTAAATATGAAACTGATATGAAACAGTAAATGTTATTTGCCTCTTTCCATCATTTGGAATATTAGTTGATCTTCATTTCTGCTCTTCAAAATTAGGATTGTATTGTTCCACGTATTTATTTTTGTCAGTCACTCAACTTATTGCAGAGTGATTGACTAAATGCTATACCCTCTTTAAGCTGATTGAAGCTAATGAAACAAATTTCTGCCCCCTATTGATCTATCCAATGAAACACGGCTGAAAGGATGAGAAACTATTGCTTTCTTCCTTTCATTTGATTTAAGTTCCCATGTTAGATTAATGTTGTTCAGATTAGGACACCCCATCCATAAGCCTCCTGAATAATCTCCACTGTGAACCTGAGCTCTCAACAGCCACCATGGTCTTTGGACTGCCTCAACACATGACCATCTGTCATCATTGCATGGTGCCTCTCCACAACTGGGTCGGACCCTTGCCTGAGGGCATTAGGTTCCAGACAATGCTGGTTTAGATGAACAGTTTGGTTAATACTACAAGGGCCATCTGTTCTACAGGAAATCCTTTCTCTGTGTCATTAATGAAGTATTTGCAGCACATAACTATATATTTGTACACTTCTGTAAGCTTTTAGGTAATAGGAATTGTGAGGGCATGTTATTTGCAAATGAATAGAAGAGTCTGCAAAAATACCAAATTTTGTTACATACGTCATGTTTACCTGTTGCACCTGTCAATAGAGATGAAAACCATCTACATATCTAGCAGTGGAAATAGTTAATTTGCTATGGTTTCAGCATGGTTATAACACCTCGGAACCTTGGGCAAACTAAACAAACTGAACCTTGACCTAAACCTTGCTAAAAAAGTCTGTTATCTTCTGAAAAACAGAATACTAATTCTATTGAAGGATTCCAGAATTTAACTTTGGTAGGGAACTACTGCTCTTCTGTAGCATATTAACTTGTTGATTATAAGAATCAGGTTTCAGGGAAGACATTTCATATATTTCTGCCTGTAGTAAAATATATAATTAATTTCCAGAAAATGAAACATAGCCAGAATCTAATAACTTAAGTTTTACATAGTTACTATGCTTTCCATCCTGTTCAAATAGACTTGGCTTTCAGACACTGGAATTGTAACTTCCTGAGTAGGAAGAAAGACAGCTGGGAAAGACCACTTTGCAACTATTATTTTGATAGAATGTCCCCTTCCTCCAAATCTCATTTTCATCTTAAAAGGTGAAAGTTGAAATTCAACACACCCTACTTAGAAAAAAAGTATCTATATTACAGAGAGAATTTCACCTTGGGCAAGACTGCTAGTTGCCTGAAAGTTTCTGAATGTGATCACTGTGGGCTGAACATCCATAAAGGCTGAAAACTGGATGAAAATGCAGTGGATTCACTTTCTACCTAATGCCAAAGAGTGTTAGACACACTGACATGACTGGGAATCTTCTATACTGGGGAGCTTTGGAAATACTACTTCTTTTGTCATAAGTTCTGAAATTACAACTACATCATAAACTAAACGAACTCTAGCCTGAAGCTATTGATTATTGGATGTACCTATAGTCTCCTTCTAGTCTACTTAAGCTCAAAAAATTTGGAAAACTTGAATGAACCTCAAAACTATTTGAAATCTGAAACTCAGATTTTAACCCTAGTAAATCATTTTTTCCCAATAACTATAATGATTACAAGATTTTACAGTAAAAATGAGTGTGCATAAAATAATCAAAATACAGAAAAAGAAAATCTAGTCTGTACTAAATACTGTGAGTTAAAGGACAAATTTAGGGAAGATAGAGAATAAAATGGAACCAAGAAATGGAACGGAAAGTAATGAAGCTATGAAACAGATTTCAGGAGAACTACAGCAAGACTTTGACACTCTTTCTGTTCTACTGTTATACCCTTCTCACTATCACATTTCTTAAACATGAATTATTTGTTCTAAATAGAGAAAATAATGGAAAAAAACATATTTTATATCTGTTTGATAGAAGTAGGTAGAACGATGTACTTTTCCATCTCTAATCTACTGTTTCCCTAATAAGGTTGTATCCATCTCCTCTTTGCTCAACAGTGCATTATGCAGTCATCAGCTACCACAGAAGCAGTATATAAACAGATATCCTATTATTTTCAATATCTTCATCTATAACAAAATGGATTTTCTTATGTAAATAAAATCCCTATCTAGATACATAAAAATTTCTAAGGTGAATGCAGGTGTCCCCTTGCTCTATCTACAGAACAAAATTGCACAACCAAATCTGATACAGTACAAACAATGAACAAAATATCAGCTAACACCATATGTGTACATAATAGTAATTGAATAGTAATTTTACTTTATTGAATGTACTATTGCGTGCTCCTTCAAACCCACACTCAAAAATATAATAACCCTATACATCAGAAACATCAGTACCATTTAGTGTTTTATTCATTACCAACAGATTGAATCTTGGAAACACTGGAGATCTTGTAGAATTCTCTGTATTTTCCATGAGACATTGTCCTACATTGGCAGTATGTTAGGTTAGGCCTGGACATCCACACAGTGGCCTTTGTGATGGCCACTGAAGAGTGGTCAGAGCTGGGAATTGATCCATGTATTTAAGAGAATGAAAGGAACAAATGTGGATTGCTTTTTTAAGAATTATATTTTAAAAAGCGTGTGAAGGAGAGGAGGAGGAGGGTTTATGTACTCTCTTGCAGGATCAATACAATATTGATCAATGCCAATACAAAGCAGTACAGGTTTAATAGTTTTTCATTCACCAAGTCAAAATCCTAATAATCTTGATGTGTTTTTAAGCACAACAGCAATCATGAAGGGTTGTAGGCATGGGAAAGAACAACAGTATGAGTACTCGTAAATGGATAGAATACTCTTAGAGATTCAGTTAATAGGAATTAAAAAAAAGAACGATTGTGTCAGTCAGTCAAATAATAGTTTATGGCCAAGGGTAATAAAAGATAGAACAGGAGAATCAGGTATTAAAGGAAAACAGGAAAACGTAAGCAAAGATTCAACCTCCTCAAAACATTTCTAACATGAGAAAAATGGAGTTAGGTGTAAAGGTGTAAAGGTGAAACTACAGTCCAGAGGTCCTTCAGCTCCTCAGTAGTTTCTGATAGAGTTCTAGCAGGAAAACTCACAAACTACTACAAGAAGCAAGAGGCAATAAAGCATTTGTAACAACAAAAATCATACCTAATACAATACTGAAAAAAATCAACTATAATTTTATCAAATTGCAGTGGGATAAGATATGAAATCTGAAGAATGATTCAGGCATACACGCTAAGTGTCATTTCTTTATGTAATCTGAAATTTTCTTTTAACGTTTCAGTTTCATACTTTCCTTCCCTGCACCTGGCTGTACCTTTAGCTTAAAGCTCTGCTCTCCAAACAGACAAGTCCAACCCTGGACAAGGCTTGCTGGCAAATCTAACAGCCCTCTAGTAAGAGCCTAAACAGGCAGACACTTGAACCTGGGCTTTTTGAGTATGGAAATGTTGTTAACTATTACCTAGAGTTCTTGATGCCCTCACCTTTCAACATCACAGCTACGTCAGCCAAGTTTCTGGTGAAGACCTAGTTTTCAACTCCTACATTTTTAGGTTGTACACCAATGCAAGACCAAGGAAAATTCGGTAGTGAGAAAGTTGTCACAGTATCTAAGCATCTCTGTTTGACTTTGGTCAAAAATCTCCTCCTTCTGAAGTGTTTAGAGATCTAAGTCTTACAGATAGATACCATATTTCTGTGTTTGCGTGTTTGTTTGTTTATTTTAAGGCAACCACATACAGCTTTCAAACATTACACGTATTCCAGCCATCCAAGATGTTCAGTTTATCTCAGCATATGGCTTGTTCTCACCACATGCCATAGATTTCCAAGTGTAACTCTGATTAATAGGATATGTCAAATAACTGTCGAAGGAAATTCAACTTCAAATGTCAGGCTGATTAGAACAATTTAGATATTAACTTCTGAGCTCTGTATATATATTTTTTCCAATATTATTTAAACTTCTAGGGAGATGAGGGATATCAGCAGACCTCAACTGAAACTAATGCATTATGAAACTTAAATTCAATCTAACCTTAGGGGTAATAAATAAATCATGAAAAAATCCTTTGTTCTTACAATGATTCACTGCGTTTATTTTGATATTATGAATATATCCGACAAAAGTTAAAGAACATCCTCAAATATAGATGCACTTTTCAGCCAATTATTTTTCTAAAACATTTACAATGTAATTCAAGGCAAAAGAGAAGTATGAATGCTTCAACTTTTGTGGAATGACAGGATGTAGCAGTAGGTACAACAAATGATAAACAACATTCTTATTTAGTTATGATCACACTCATAAAACTCACAGTAGAGCAATAGCTTTAATAGTTCAAATAACTGAGTTAGGTTATAGATTCACAGGGGCTAATCACTCTTACAGGCAGGCAAGAGTATATTTTAAGGAAAATATTCAGATGCTATTAAAATGTTTCAGGATTTTTCCTTATTATTCACATGCATTCTTCTATCTAAAGAATTCAAAATTTGGCAAGGAAGGAGAAGGACTTATAAGGAGATACTGTCTTTGGGAAGTGAGGACAACTTAATAAAACAGACCATACTTTCTCTGTAAATCAAAGAAGCGTTTTTGATCATTAAACATGAAAAGAAGTGAATAATAAATGGAGAATAACTCCCTCAGTATTAACTGGAATGCAAAGACGTAATTTTCTTACAAAATCATTTAGGCCTCTGCTACAGGTATCTCCTCCCACACACTCTCAAATTAAACTAGATTCTCATGAAGGAGTGAATGAACCACGCTGTGGAATTAGTACACTTATCTGATCATGAGAGTGTTTGGGAGACAGATGACTACAAGCATTTGAAAATTACACTATGTATTAAAAGCATTTTTTACCTGTCGTTTTGTAGCCATGAATTCTGTATTTGCAGGCTCCTCTATACCTCAGTGATGTTTCTTGTTTTGTAGTAATCTTTGATTTTCTATTTTCACAGTTTCTTCAGCATTGTATCCTACTGTTAATCTTAATGAAGAGAAGGAAATATTTTTTTCACGTGGATAAAATTGATTCTCAGCTTAAGACATTCAGAAAGAAAAGGTTATTCAATACCTAGACTATCTTTTTAAAAACTTGCAGTGTTGTGCAGCACAGTATGCTACTGGCCTTCTACAGTACTGTAGGCTGATTTTGTGCTACTTTTGGTCTTGATATAATATGTAGATATTATGTCAAACAGCACTCTGGTTTTCTGCCTCTGCCTCATAGCATTGTATTTTTAGGTAAAATATTGCTGCTTGTGCACAAAGCTAGGATTAGAGGCCTGGTGCTATAGGTTCAGTATTTTCAGCTATTTATGAGGTAAAATGGTAATAAATTGATTTCTTCCATAAGATTCTTCTGATTTCAGACAGACCTTGAGCTATGCTTACCAGCTAACCATAGCTGCCAAACATCATGCCCTGTGGTCTGCCATATCTGCTCAATTTAGATTAAAGAGCAAAGAACAGTGAGGAACACCTAGATTCAAAGGGGTAGAGAAATAAGGGTAAGGTCTAGGACTGATGTTACTTGGCTCCATCTAGAAGCAATGGAAAAAGAGACTAAAAAACTTTTAACGAGAGTGGAGTGCTACTAGTGCAGCGCAAGGAAAGTAATTCTTTTACTCAACTAAAATACCAGTATAGGTTTATGGGAAAACCAGTGGAAATAAAAAAAAAAGTAGATTAAGATAATTAAAATAGAGCATGGCACAAGCAGAACACTTTGAAATATTGGCTAATAAAATCCATTCATATTTTACTTAAAATAAATAACTGCATACTTCTTCCTGTGCACCATCCAGGACACCTGGCATTTCTGTTTCAGAGTCTCCTCTCCTTCTGTTGCTATAAGGAACTACTGAGAAATACGAATAAAACTGATTTTTGGAATAAGCCTATTACTAACTCGCTGTTATAATTTACTGTCAATTTTTATTAAAATGAGGAAACACATAGTATAGTATAGTCAAAAGGCAGATGACATTTTATTGACTTGAAATTGAATAAATATGTATTTGAATTTTGATCATTGATAAGGGAAAATTATTTTTCAGTTCAAAGAGGACATGATAATTAGAAATACACTTTTCCTTTGAAATCTCCACTGGATATGAACTGGAACTGTTAACAGCATCAGAAAGTAGCAGTAACTCCTTTGCTGGCACTGAGCTGTGACAAAGCCAATCATTTCTATGTTACTGCTCCATGCATCAGCATCACATGAATCTGTATTACTTATGTGTCAGGAAAGCAAACATATTGTTTATAAATGATGATCCCTCCCCAGATATTGAAAGAATCATTAATGCAGACAAAAAGGGAAAAATGTTTAAATGAACGTTTTTCCCCTAAGATTTATTCCAGAAATTTACTACTGTTTCAAATTTGTGTACTTTACTGATTCTGTTTTGTAATGTAATCTAACATCATTCCAATTTCCAGGACTTACACTATTCGAAAATGTCACTCTGTATCACTTTCTAACATTTATTTTAATAAAGTCAAAATATGCAGAAGTGCATGGTAATACAGAAGTTAATTAATTTATATAATGATCTTGGTGGCAATCCTTTAAAAACTTGCTAGTACTTAGAGATCTTTTAGAGAGCCAATGCTTTATTCCACCATATGTCATAGGATTTATATTTTCAGGATTATTATATTTCAACCTCACATACAATGCACTTTTGACATTCAGCACTCATTTCTCTTTCTCTTGAGATCAATGTGTTCTGAACTGGTTTTTATTCTCTTGCTTGTCCATTTTTCATTGCTACATTTGTATGCACTCAGAGTACCAACAAGAAGTCTCAATGAGCAAAGCATGCATCTTCTCACTGAGCCTACTCCTTCCTTCCTGTTTTCCACAGGATAAGATTCCACTTAACTGTGCACATTACTGCTCTAACCTGTCTGTCTTGCTGAATTATTGCTGTATTTCTTTCACGTTTCATGATGAATTGTTTGATGACACGTGATGAAAAGGTAAGACCACAAAAAACTATAAATTACAGGCATTGCAGGGTAGTTAAGGTATGATCCGTACATTTCGTAAGTCATCACATACATTCCATATTTACTTTGGGGCACCATTGGACCTTAGAGCCACCCTCACAGTGTGTGTCCTAGATATTTGGTATCAGTGCGCATGACTTCAAAGAGCATTCGGAGGAGAGGGAAGAATGAGGCCAAGTCTTGATCAACAGCCTTTGAAAAGGTTGGGCTGCCATGTACTCCTTTGTTTGGAACTTGGACCATTTCTGTGCTAGGAAGGTTTTCGCAGTTCCTTCAGTAGGATGAAGTATTTTCAGGTAAAAATCAAAACTAACTCTGGGGTGAAAATAGTACTGAATGACTAAGAATCAATATTCATTTTAAAAACTATTTTATTTTACACATGAATTATTAAAAGCTTCAATCTCTCTCCTTTCTTTTTTATTTTTTTTTAATATATATAAAGAATATATCAAACCTAACTACCTAAATTTTCGTGTTGGAGGTTTCTCAGGGATTTCTAGAACTACCACAATTCAATTTGTGACTTAAAATGATTTTTTCAGTTATGATTTCAGATCCAGAAGTCTGTCTGAGCTCTTCTCATGTTATAAATCAGTTCAGAAACATACTAGGACTTCAAATCAGTCCTCAGCTTTATCATCTAACAGCAATGCCTTTAAAAATTTTAATAAATATACAATTTAACAAATCCACAAATCAGACTGCAGTTCCCACCATCCGCCAGGATTCTCTATCCCAAAAGATATTTCTTGAAAGAGTAGCATGTATGCCCTGAATGAGCAGGCTAAATTTAGAAAGGCAGATTTAAAATTCTTTCATTTATAACTTCCTAATTCCAAATAGAAATGCACTTACAACTTCAAGTTAAAAAAATTAGAAGCTACTTTCATTATGAAGAAGCTTATTTGGATTTATTTAATGGGGAATTTCTTTGGTGGTTATTTACCACTATAAACTGGTTTGAAAGACCAGTTCTACAACATAATATTTCATTTTCCTATAGTTTAAAAAAAACCACAGTCCTACAATACTTACCCAAACTTGCTGAAACTGAGAACTGAGGAAGGACTGCAGGATTGTCCCCCTCGCTAAAAAGCCCAAGACACATGGTGCTGAGATTAACAAAACAAAGTACAGCAGC
Organism: Odontophorus gujanensis; assembly: GCA_013399175.1. NCBI lineage: Eukaryota > Metazoa > Chordata > Aves > Galliformes > Odontophoridae > Odontophorus > Odontophorus gujanensis. Next base: position 679,373 of record VXAB01010754.1, on the reverse strand, counting down.
TATGACTTGGCACAAAGTTTGACAAGCTGCAGAAAAGCAAATGTTTAAATAACTGAAGTGGTACTGATTTTCTATTCACAACCTTTTCTCTACTAAACAGTATCATATTCTTTTCCAGCACATTTAGATCGCAAGTCAAGCTGTGTTTTATTTTTTATTATAATAAACCCAGTCAGTTTACTGTAACAAAGACATACTAGTGGTGATCAGTGTGAAAGCCAGTACGAAATCAGGCTAAGAAAAAAAAAAGTCAAATGGCAAAATAAAGGACCAGCCGTCTGGAAAGTTCCTGGATCATGTAAAAAGAAAATAAAAGGCTGTGTTCTTACGAGACTAATGCAGAATACAAAAATATTTAAAGACAAAACTCTGTATCATTGCCTACGACATTTGTTAACAGCAGCAGTAAACCTTTACAAATAATGCTGCAATTATTATATGTTTCCCAAGCCCATCTAAAACAAAATATTGGTGTTTTTTCTTCTAAATATTTCCAGTAGCATTGTTTGTATCTGTTCCTCTCAAAATACCACACACACAAAGTAAAACTCTAACATAATTTTGCAAAGGCTTTTTCACCTGCGAAGCAACTTCCTGACCAAAAAAACAAACACATTCAATCCATGGGATTCTGAAAATGTGTTTTACATTTTATTAGATTTGCAATAAGTGATGTTTTACAATGACTAAAATATATGCAAATATCTTACCAGACTTTTATCTAATGATCTCTTGTTTTCAAGTTTGGCCTTCATCCATTCTTGAAATTCAGCCAACTAAAATAAAAACACATGAAAACTAATGTAGGATTTTGTATTCCAAACAGACGTAATTCTCTAAAAATCCTTTCAAGATTACAGTCCCCTGATTGAGAGTCAACACATGGACAAATATTTCTGCATTAGTACTGGTAGCAGATAGGCATTTTGACTTCCAGCTAGCTGTTTTCCTGTGGGATTTAATAGTGTCACAAGTCACATACTTAAAAGCTTTCTGACCTAAGTAAAATAGAGCGTGATGTCACAGGAGGTAGAAAGATGACAAAAACATGAGAAACATAGCATTCACTCATTTAAACTCAGAAATGTGGCTAACTGTTAATAAGTTGTGGATACTCATTACTGTCAAACAGCAGCAGCATTTGAGAACAGCAGGGGAGGTCCCTCTGTTCTGCCACACACTTGTAGGAAGAATGGCAGAATTCTGAATAATCTGCAGAGTTCTAAAAGATCTGTGTGAGATAAGATTTGTCAGCAAACTATACATCTGCTCTCACTGAGAACAAAGGGATGTGCCTACAGAAAAGTACAAGAAGGATTTTTCAGGGATTCATCAGAAGTTTCAGAATCAAACACGCTTAAACATAACACTGTATGGCAAAGCGTCCTTGGGATCTGCTGGGTTGGAGCTGTCACAGCTGCTGTCACTCGGGACTGGCCAGTTAAACATCTATATTTCCCAGTGTGATGAGGAACAGAGTTTGTTGCTTACTGAATTTGCATTTAGAACATATTTAAAACCAGACAATGTTGAACACAACACTGTCATTCATTTTCTTTCATAAAAATGGAGAAACGGTCCCCTTCAGCACAATAACCCAGAAGCTGGAATGCTCAGCCACAAATCAGGGCAGCTCACATTGTGTGCCTCTGGGAGTTTTATGGGGCTTGATTACAATATCCCAAGTCATGGAAAAGTGGCTTAACTACCACTCTGTGATGAAAATAAGCCACCAGTTCTGTTCAAGCTGTGCCATTGGACTCAAAGAATATGAAATTCATGAGACTAGATACAGAATGCTCATGCATGAGCTTCACGACATAGCAGAGCTGTGACTGCATGAGAAAGGGGAATGCTGTCTTTTGACTTGCTAGATCACTTATGAATTTTACATTAGACTACAGAAAAAAACACCAGACAAACAAAACAACAAATTCACACAATGCACACACACATATAGAAGTCAAACACAAATACTCAGTAATAATTTGAAGAACAAACTTATAGAAAAATTCCTTCCTCCGTGTGGAGCATCCTTGCCTGTACTCTAGATGTTATTGCTCTTCTATGCTTGCTCTCACCATGTGCTGCTTTAAAGAGAATATTTTCCAGTCAGAACACAGTGTAAAGGAGCAGTTAAATCACTGCTATATAGAGCTATCTATCCAAACATCCTCGAGTTGGACAGTGAGTAACATGCTAGGCAAGCGCTCTTGCCCTTGGGAGAAACTCAGTGTTTGCCATTTCTCAGGATGCTCTGAGAGAAACTGGAGAGCTGGGGTACAGCTGGGCACAAGGAGACCTGTCAGACTCCGAGTCCTAACTACAAGACATAGAACAATATTTTCTAACTAGTCCAAGTAAAAGACAGATTTCCTGGCCTGTTTCACCATCACTTACTGGTCCAACACAGAGTCTGCTCTGAATTTCATTTGTGAGCACTGACTTTTCTTTGTTTAGTGCATATAAGATACTGGCATCTGTATCAACTTTGTGATCATCATTTTTGGAGAGAAAAGTCCAAATGCTGAGTGCTACAGCACTGCATGCCTTCTGGCCCAGCTCCTCTTTTTAAAAATGAAGGCTTTTTAATGTAAGAAGAATTTAACCATATTCTGGCTATCGAGAGAATAGTTTTCAGTGGGATATGCAAAAGAGGGAAAAAATTTTTCAGGAACTTCAGTAATCCTGTTAATGTTTTAGAACTGTAGTTTTTCTTTAAGAAATACAGTGATTAGAATTACAATGAGAAAGACTGCTCCAAAGGCCTCTGATAGCACTCCAGTCTTACCAACTTGACAGAAAGTGCAGCGACTGTGAACAGTTGCCCGTATGGATAGTGATACTGGAGGAAGTTTGGAATGACAGCACATGATCCATATTTACACAGATGGAGCACTTTGAAATGACGTGAGAGATGATAGGTAGAAGAGTTCCTATGCTGCTGCTCAAATCCCCTGGCTGAGGGAGAATCTGCATGTGAGACAAAAGCCTCCATTGTACTGAGATGAAGAGAAGGAAAGCAAAATAAAAGTAAATTTCAGGAGAAAAAATCTTGTAAGTGAAAGGGTGAAAAAAAAAAAAAAAAGCTATAAAAAGTATTCTTTGGACTTTGAAAAATGACCGAAGAATTATTTAGTATAGGAACTGATGACTGGCACTTTCTTTACAGCATAATGAGATTTCAAACCAGAGGGGGATTCCTGAACACTGCCAGACCTCAACAGCTGAAATGCTAACAGAAGCATCCCTTCCTTGACAGTGCAGTAAAATAGACAGGCCAACTAATGTTCCATTTCCATTTTAGATTTCATGTATAGTATCCTGTTTTTAAACTTTAATGAACTTAACCTTTCAATGGTCCTGTAAAGGAAAGTAGGTTTGCATATTTTGGAGTGGGAAACTTGGCCACAGAAGACAGATTCATCTAAGGTCACAAGGAAAGCCAATGAAAAGAATGACTTTAGAATTCCAGTGCCTTTTTTACCCTCAATTTATTATTTTTTTTATCATTATGTTTTGCGAGAGTTTTCTAATCATGTAATAAGCACAAAGAAATATAATTATTTCCCTCAAGACTTACCACAAATAAGTCAGTTTTCTACAAAATCTTTTGGAAATTTTTCACAGAAGGAGTGTTCTCTATAGGAAGAAGATTTGTGACTGTTTTAAAATTCTCTATTAAGAATGAATAGGTCTCAGGAATGAAATATATGCCCTGCAGAAAAAAAGTTATTTAAGATCTGTCACAAGACAGAAAGCCTACTGAAAAGATATCTGGAAGCTATACCAAGAAAACACTGAGGCCATGTTTTATCATTTGTTAATGAACAGATATTAGCATTGGAAAAGTTTTTTAGAAAGTTGAATTTTATACCTTGCTCAGTTATTGTGTTGCTCAGTTAACAAATAAATAAAAAATCACAAATAATTATAGGTCTATCCATGGATAGTGGAATATTTTACAAATTACAGGTTACTAAAAAGGCCTTTCTTGGATGTAACTAGCTATTTTCTCTTTTCCTGCCTTCAAAATCTTACTGAATGCCTTTCTTCCTATATTAAGTAGTCAGTCATTTTAATGTGGTATATCAACGTTCAGAACTTTCACTGCATTTCAACAAAATTGTGCAACATGATGGGCCAAGAAACAACCATATTCAATAAAGGATCACCAATTCATTACTACTCTACAATGAGTTATACTGTTGTAAAACATAATGCAACATCCTTCAAGTCTAAGAATATTTTTCATCTTCCTAGTATTATTTGATCTATACACTGCTAACAGTTCCAGGCCTGGTAATGTTCCTCCAGGGCTGTAGCTCACAAATGTAAACATTACCATACCTTTTGAATAGTTAGCTCATCACTTTCCATTTTTAATTGCATTCCTTGAATTTTCCTGTCTGAAAATAAGAGGAGAAAGAGAAAAACCATGAAATCACATTCCTCCATTAATGTATGCGAGATGTTTGCTTCAGGTCAGTCAATAAACCCGGTGGAATGCACAGTGGAGGAGTACTGGCAGAACAGTGACCTTCACCACCGGCCTTGACATTCACAGCCTTCTTCCTGCTGTTTGGCCGGCTGGTTGGATTGAGATTCAGAAGTAAGTTCAAGAGCCAAGTGTGACTGTGAGCCCACAGCTTTTCATTAATACTAATTCTGGACATCCTTGTTGTTAGTCACAGCCAGTACAAAGTGTTTTAGCAGGTGGTTCTTCATTGATCATACAAAACTTTCAAAAGATAAGAAGCACCATTGAATCAGATGATAAGCAGGAATCAGGATTATTTTCTATGTCAAATTCATCTTGCCACTATTAAGGAAAATACTGGGTTGAAATCACATGGACATAACAAAACTTAATAGCCAAATTCTGCTTTACTGAAATAGCTTCCAGTTCTCCATTAAATATTTCACATAGGAAGTACATAAGGAGCAACCTGTAGGCAAAGACTGCACACTGTACTTTTCTGGGAAAAAAAAAAATCTCCTTTTAAGAGCTGTAATAAAGCAAAAGTATCAAAAGCAGTGCTAGCTTATTTGAGAGAATAAGTTAGAAAACTTCTGTTAGAAAACTTCCACAGAAACACGAAAGTACACAATTAGATGAAGAAAATGAACATTTGGATATTTTGCAGAAGCTCGAAAACTACCCCAGAGAGATTTTAATGTAATGAAGGTAAAAGAGCAGATCAAAATTTAAAAGCAAAAATATTGACATATAACACTCTTCTACTTCAGTAACTTTACAGCACTTATCCACCACAAAATATAAACTCAACCACATTGCTAGGCAACATTACAAGTCTCAAAAGCCACAGCAAATATTCCTTTGTCATAAAATAAAAATATGTAAATATATGCATTACAATTAGAATGTATGATTTTCTGTACAAATACGTACAAAATCAGCATTCAATTCCAGAAAAAGACAACAGCCCAGAAATAAGTCGCTATCCTTCCCAAGTGCATTAGCAATTAATTCCTACTTCAGTAACATTTCAGCTGAACATCTTGAAACACATCAGCTTAAAATTTTACCTAATGCATGTTTTTCAGAGTGCTGCAGAGAATTTTCAAGACGAGCAATCTTGTTGCGTAGTTTGAAAACCTCTTCTTTGAACTCTTCATTCTCTTTTTCAAGCTTTTTGTTTCCACGGTCATCGTCTTCAAAGACAATCTAAAAGATTGCAGTGCCTTGAATTTATAAGTAAGGAATCAGGGATTTCAATATGCTGCACTGGTATAATATTATACAACACAGTATCATATAATTTCTGAATTCTATTACAGAGCCATAATATGAATAGAAAAAAAAGTTGAGGCTCTAAAAAGGTTCCTGCTAGAAGAAAGGCTGCAGTACATTATATACAAAGACTATAACACATGGGGACATTTTATTGACAGGAATAATGCATATCATACTGTTTGTGTGCCCTCATCATTCAGGTCAATTTATTATGGAGGCTGAGTCCAGGAAGGCAGCTGGGGCCTATCCACCCACACTTCCCCCCGTGTTTCTGAAGTGCTGTCCGTAACTAGGCAGGCAGGAGAGGCTGTGGACAGGCAACACCAGGGGGTTGCAAAGTGCATGGCTAAGGAGGGGGGCTTGTTGCCTTTGTGCCATTTCTCAGTGACAGTGCTGCCAGTGTCATGAGGAGCACATCACATGTCAAAGCGGTGAAGTTTTCAGGCTGGGAGCCACATGGAGTCCATCAGGCCTTCTGATATCAACACAGTTGGTTTGCTACTTGGTGTCGGAGCCACCCAGAGGCAATTCATATTCTGAACATTAACATGGCTTTGCATGCCTGTCACACATAGACCGTGCAGGGGTTTAATGCTATTGAAGCCTACGGTTTAAATCTCTATGCAAACAGTGATTACCTTGTAAGAAGGTTCCAGGATAACATACAACAAAAGACTTTAAAGTTATAGTTTTAGTAAAGCAAACTCATTTACATTTTTATTATGCGTGTCCTTTGTTTAAATCTTGCCACGTCCATTATGGAAAAGACTTCTTATGCAACTGAAGCTTATTGGGACAGCTACTCTTTTTTTCTTGTTGGTCTCAAAGCTATTGAAAACATTTGAATATATTGTCTTATGGCTGTCTAGATTTTACTGCCACATATTTCTTTTAAAATTATAGAAAAGCTTTCAGAGTTGGCACAGATCTTTATAGTAATACTGGAATATTAACTAACTCCTGGATCTCTTTAAAATATTAACACAAAAGATAAGATTCAGACAGCAGCTACTTTGCTTATTAAAGAAAATTTAGAATGTTGTTTGCTTTGTTGGTAAAAATATGAACTATTTAAAAAAAAGAAATTACTTGAAAATAAAAATGTGAAAGAACTTTGAAAGTAAAACTCTGAGGTTTTCAAATGACATAGAAACTTGAATTGTAGGGTACTTAGAGGTAACAGTCAGTCCAGAACTTTTTGTTTTTCCTCAGAAAAGACAGTTTTGATCTCAGATTTACCAGAACAAATTATCACTGTATTATATAAAATTTTGGCCACAATGTTTTTATTGCTTTTATAAGAAAATATGTAATTAAAATGCAAAGTGTTTTGAAAAGTAATTCATCCAAGTTTGTTCTGAAAAGTAAGTAATCCAAGCTTGTGTGTCCCCTTTCTTTATCAAAGAAAGTTTACATAAAGAGCAAGTACTCTTACCAAAAACATTACTTTTGAGTATGCAAGGTACTTTCACAAACTTGAGTAAAACGTTTCGGCATTATTTCATCTTAAACAATCTTTGTGCGCTAAGAAAGTTAAAATTATTCTTACGTGGTAATTGCTAGATTGCATGTTTGCATTGAAAAGCTGCACCAAGCCCAGGAAACAGCAGAGTTAGGAGAACAACATGCGTTGTTGGAGTGTTAGTAACTGATTCTGATCTGGCAGTAGTCAGCTCAACCCACTGCAAAACCAACTCCGGATCTCCATCGAGCTTCTAAGGAGCTGTTAAAGCACTTAGCAGGGTGAGGTCCATTTGTTCCCCTCCTCGGGTGGTATTTGAGAAACAGCCCATGCTTGGAGAAGAACCTTGAGTTTATCACAAAGTAAAGCCAAACGAATGAATCCCCTGAATAAGTTTAAAACGGCGCCACAATTGCAAGTGTATCCGTAGTCCTTTACTATTTTAATGAAAGGATACAAACATCCCGCAAGACACTTTCTCCGCTTGGACTTTGCGCATCGCTGAGACAACCTTTAGCTCTAGCCCCACCGCCTGCCAGGGAGCAGAACTGCACGTCATTAACTATTCAGGCTCCTGCTGCAATGAGGACACTCATTAGCAAAATGAACAAAGGGACAATTTTCTGTAGCTACAGTCATCTGTTACACTTTGAGTGGCAGGTTTTGTAGCAATGTTCTCCCTACCATCTGCCCACAGCGGTAGCGTTTGGTTTGCTTAAACTGGGGAACTTTCAAGATGTAAGAAAAAAGGGCTGGAGGCTGGAAGGCAATTATGACACGGCTGAGACAAGAGACTTCAGCATTTCTCACCTTACCTTTTTTGTAATCTCCATTCTAACAGTTTTACTGCTTTAAGACTAAAAACAAAACAAAACAAAACAAAACAAAACAAAAAAAAAAAAAGAGAAAAGTCTATTCTACACCTAAATAATACACCAACTATATTTGTATTAAAGTTTCATAACGCAGGTTGTTAGCTGCATGCATCAGGCATTTCTAATAATATTAAATAAATACACATAATTTTGGACAATAAAAAACTTACACTAGATTTATCCACCTACAATGACAATATTAAAGGCAAACAGCCCTTGAGGTAAAGGTGAGAGAATGGAGCTGTTTATTATGCAGTTGTGAAATACGCATTCTCCTTTGGTATCTTGAAGTACTTCATATGCATACAAGATAAATAAAGGGATGCTGAAAAACAGATAAGATTTTTGCACTTTTAAGTGAAAAAATGTACAATGAAAATTACTGATGCTATCTTACAATACCAAAAAAGACAACACTTGAGCATATTTCAGTTAAAATTATAAACTGAAGTTGTTATTGCTGTTGGTTTATTACGAATCTATCTTGGTAACAAAATCGTTGTTGACAATCTTCCATTTAAATTATCATGACCCTTTTCCTTCCAAAGTTGTATTTTAGGCATTTAAACACTATTATTTACACCACAAGAGGGTGCAATTGTACAAGTCGTCAGGAAAAACACCAGTTACGAGTCGCAGGAGAAATTATCATTCCAGTGCTCATTAACATTTATTGTTGGAAAATCATATATCCATAACATGTTACAGAGTACATTCATAATTGTAATTGTTTTGCTTTTATGTTTAAAATGTCAAGGTTCAAAGTGAAAAGTTCTAGTATGCACACAAGCCATTACTTTTCAGAAAGTTGCCCTGCTGTTACACTCCTATCTTCAATTCAACTAATGGATGTATTCTAAAAGGGCTTCCAGCCCTGAAAATTTCAGGGGATGAAGATTCTACCACTCCTCTGATAACGCACTCCGATCAGCAATCATTTTCCTGTGTAGTCTCATCTTCTGGATGCTGTATTTTATTATGTCATCTATGCAGGTCTTATAAATGCAACAAAATGGAGGCACCAGAATGGATGGCACTAACAAATTACTACTGGTTCAGATAACTCCTTTTATTTTTAAGGCTTGTCAGAGCTGGAAAAGAAGTTCAGATAGCATAGTTTTGGAAGGAGAATAGACATTTCATTGCAAATTCCTTGACAGAGGAAAACAGAATATTCCCTTTTGTGTAAAGGCAGAATTCTCGGAGTACGGGTAGAGTTAATTCCTCATTTTTTGAGATCTTTCACTGGGGAGCAAGGGCTTTGACTGAAGACTATTTTACCTCTTTCATAGGTTACTCAAAGGTCAGGACCTGGGCAGCATCCTGTCCTACTGGAGTGACAAATGGAACAGTAGATACTTACCCTGCAAGCTCCACAGTCCGTGTTACTAACATAGACTGAACTTCTTATGAGAGAAAACTTCACCACTGTGCCTCCTAGCTTTCCTGGTAGGCCTCATCCATGTCTACCTTCCTCTTCTTGAGGTCTGAAACTATAGACTTTTAGTTGTATTCCACCCCTTAGTGGAAGGTCACATCACTAAATTTTAAGGCCTGATATATCTTACTGTAGCACACTGAATGCTATCTTTTAAGCCGTGCTACTAAATCAAACACCTTGCAAAGACCTTGTGTTCACAGGTACCACTCAACTGAATGTGTATTCTACCGAAACAGCAAAATCAGCTTTGTTGGAAAATATCTATTTTGTGTAATCTGCAATGCTGATTAAGATAAGCCACACTAAGTTCTGTTATGTAAAACATCTAATGCAAACCGGTCAGCTGTCTCTGGGAGGTTCCTAAATCTAAACTATCATGGTTTACTCATCAACAAATGTGTATTCTCTGCAGGCATTTAAAATCCTTTCTGGAGGTAAATCAGAAAGTAATTATTACTTTGTGACACAAATATACGATTCTGCCTCCTCCTATGCACAGCATATCCTTTTTTTTAATTGCCCCCAGGGTTTTCACATTATTATCAACTCTATAATTTTCGCCCACTTGTAAGCTCATATAATTGCAATCACTTTCTTTCCTCCCAATATATTAAGACTTTTTTGTCCATAATATTGACATGTATATTGCCATTTATAGTCCTTTATTTGCTTCATTGTCTACTTTATAGCCTTCCAAACCTTCCAATAATGGAAGATACTCAATAATGGGCAGTTTTTTTTCTTTTTCCACGTTTGATGTATGTTACTCTAATTTCTATCATTTGCTAATGTCAACATTATTTTCATAAAGCAGTCTCCCTGAGGCTTACCCAAATGAAGCAATACAGAAATAAAATGCGCTCCTGTTGAGTGTGGTAGCTAACAGACTGTTATGAGAATGAACTACTACCACTTTCTTCTGTTAACAAGAACCACTGACCCAGTTGAAATATCCTGTTCTAGGATGGACTGTAGAGTTATGAATTCCAAATGAAGAGAGGTACCTGCTTTCCTCAGAGGGTACATCTGAGACACAATCTTTTCCCTTAACAGGTAATACTGTCTAACTCATGTGACTGCTGGCAGAAAACAGCATTTTCAGATTTCATTACTACTGTACATCTTAATGATGCACAGGGAGTTGAGATCAAAAAGCAACCTATAGTCATGCTCAGCTAAAGCCTCTTTAGAAGCTGGGACTGCTTTTTATCAGTCTAAAGTATATGTGAAGTTTTAAAAAAGGCATTACAGATTTCTCACATTTCAATGAACTGTTGACAAGTGTTGTTAACTTGGGAAGGGCATGTTTACATTACAGAAAGGAAAAGGAAATGATGGACAGAAATACATGACTGAATTAAGTGTCCCATTTGAAGCCTACAGGGTGAATAATTAAGACAGTTCTCAGCCATTATAACTAGCTATTTCTGTCTGCATTTGTGTGGGGAATTTTATTCAAAGGGACTTCGCATGTCTATTAATGGTTGTTAAACTTTGAGAACTATGGCAGGAGTTAAGAAAAATTAAACATGAAGGATTTTAATCTTCATTCAGATACTTGAAATGCCAACTTAAACGATTTACAACACAGTTCTGAAGAAGAAAAAGATTTATTTCAGAAGTTATATAGAGACAGAAGGAACAAAGAAATGAGAAGTAATGGAAGTACGGAGACGGACTTTTCTGTAACTAAAAAGGAATACAGATAGTCCTGAGAGAAATATTTTATTCAAGTATTATTTATGAACAAAATTTTTTCTTAAGGATTTACAACAATATTTCATAAAATATTTTGTTAAAAACAGATGAAAAGAAACACTGTAATTATAATCACTTAGTCAAACTGTCACTGATTACAATATCACATTGAATTGAGTGACACTGAGTACTACAGACTCCTTTAGTCAAAATACTTATCTTTAGCAACAGATATCCCAAGAAGTGTCCTGATATTTTCCTACCTTAAAGTTTATTATGAAAATAATGAAACCAGAAATCACAGAATCACAGAATTGTGGGGGTTTGAAAGGACCTCTGGAGATCAGAGTCCAACCCTCTGCTAAGGTAGGTTCCCTGCAGCATGTCACACAGGAAAGTGTCCTGGAAGGTTTTCAGCATCTCCAGAGAAGGAGGCTCCTCAACATCTTTGGGTAGGTTGTTCCACTGCTCTGTAAACCTCAGTGTAATGAAGGTTTTTCTCATGTTTGTACAGAGATGATAAATTTCCTGTGTTCCAGTTTGTGTGCATTGCCTCTTGTTCTGTTTCTGGACACTGCAGAAAATCCTTGGCCCCATTCACTTGACTTCTGCCCTTTGTTTATAAGCATTGATAAAATCCTGCTTCAGTCTTCTCAGCCCCAATTCTCTCAGCTTTTCCTCATATGGGAGATACTTCAGGCCCTTCACCATCTTCGTGGCCCTCCACTGGACTCTCTAGAAGTTCCCTGTCTTTCTTGAACTGGGGAGCCCAGAACTGGACACGTTCCAGACATGACCTCACCAGGGCAGAGTAGAGGGGGAAGATCACCTCCCTTGATCTGCTGGCCACGCTTTTTAATGCACCCCAGGATCCCACTGACCTTCTTGGCCACAAGGGCACACTGCTGCTCACAGTCAACCTGCTGCCCACCATGACACCCAGGTCCTCTGCAGAGCTCCTCTCCATCAGGTCAGCCCCTAACCTGTACTGATGATTGCAGTTATTCCTCCCCACGTGTAGGATTCTACCCTCGCTGTTGTAGATCCCATAAGGTTCCTCTCCGCCCAACTCTCCAGACACATTTTTTTGAAAGTATTTAAAGGTTTCTAGGATTGGTAATAAGTTCATAATCTTTGTGAAAAACATACCATGTTAGTCCTTTCATTTTCTCGATATTCCCAGATTTTTCTTTTCAGACCTTCAATTATGGGCTCCTTCTCACACAGTTTGTTATGTAAAAACCTCAAAAGTTTTCCTGGTGAACATTCTATGCCTTCTACGTCTGTGTTGTAATACTTCTATTAGAAGAAGAGAGTATTTAATGAGACTCTTGCATAAAACACACAGTCCATTTTTTTCTAATGCTGCAATTTTTTATTTTTATTTTTTGTTACTTGAGCACATCAGAGGACGCATTCCAAAGTTTCAGGTACAGAAAATAAGATGTTACTGTGTCTGATATTTTAAATATTTAATCAAGAAATGTGCTATGTCTAATGTATAATTTCTAATAATAGAGAATTCAAACACAGCAAGGAAAGAAAAAAGAAAAAAGTATATTCCATACACAGAAAAACACAGAAAAAGCATCTTACAGTGGTTGATTGACTTCCTATACAATAAAAAAATTAAGCCTTTCAGAGAATAATAGAATGTGCAGCCTCTCACTATGCAGAAATGCCTGCCCATTGGGATGCATAGGCAACAGTAGCCATTAGGAAACACTACGCAGAAGTATGTATGAGGTCTTCTGTCACGAGTACCTTGTTTAAGTCACTTTCCAAGATTAGGTGATTAAATATTAGCTTTTCAAAAATATTAATAGTAGCAATAGCAGTATCTAGTGCAATACGTTCATATTTGTAGCACTCACTAAGCAAGTTGTACTGTCATTACTTATTTTAATATACAAAGTAAACTGGATCCCAAAAAAGGCACAGCTATTCCATTACCCTGCTCAAGATGCTGATGATACCATTTATTCACTTAAACACAAGCATCTAATGCAGTTCTATGCCTTGTGGCATCCTCTTTGGTCTATAACAATCAATTCAGAAGAGGATGTGTCTTATACTGGCAGGAGCTCCCTGCTTCATGTCCATGCTTTGGACATCTTAGGATGTCAGCACAGGTTTCAGACTACAGAGTAAAACTTCTAAGTTAGGCATCTACATACATAGGAAACAGGTGAGTAACTTTCAGTTACAGTGAACTCAGGGGTGCTTGACCCAGTTTCTCATGCACACACTGTTTAGTGTCATAAGAAACAGACTATAAAAGATATCTTATGCAGGGCTGGCAGAGATGACAGAAACATGTCCCCTCCTGAAACCAGAGACAGAGACCAAATATCATAGCCTGAGACATCTCCACTGACTACAAAGATAGATCTGCACTCACTGCATGAGAAGTTTAGATGCCTTGCTCAGTTAAAAGATACTTTCATGAGACACCTAAAAGTAGGGTTTCTAGTGTGTTAGCTGACTCATCTCAAATAAAATATCTGACTGTTAGACAAAGTACTGAGGAGCCTTCTAAAACAACAACAAAGAAATACTGCATCAGAATGTTTTCTAATGAAATTAAAATGTAACTGTAAAAAAAAAATACTTTTGCAGGAAAAAAAACCCTCAAACATATAAATTATAAAAATAAGCCAAAATAAATACATTTTGCAGTGTCAGAGGTAGCGAAGACATCAAAGATGTAATATTTATTATAGGCATCACTCCACTGTATCACTGCTGTGGAAGATAAGCAACGGAAACTGAAATTTAGAAAACCATAACTCATGAAATGGAAAACTCGAATATACAATATTAAATACATATTTTAATAGTCCCAAGGAAAGAAAGCATGATGAGAGCTGACCCTCAATACAAAGATACTTTGAATCCAAATGTACAGTTTGCCATCAAATTAAAAACATCCCTCAGAAACCTTCAGTTCTGAAGAGAATATTCATGCATTAAAGATATTTAGCTTTCTCAGGAAATAATTACTTTTGGAATCCTCAAGTCTCTGCCAGATGATGACTAGTTAGATTCTGCAGAAGAGATCCATACATGTGTATCAATACAGATATCAAAACAGAATCCTAGAAAGCGGTTAAAACATATTTATAAAACCTAAGCTAGGAGTCTGCAAAGTTTTTCATTGCAAAAGAATAAAAATAACTATATTTTAGCAAGAAGTAACAGAGAAGGTGTTATAGGAAAAACATTTTGATTTCCGCTGACTTTGGTGAGCAGAACACCCAGACAAAACACATCTTTATGAGATACAAGTTAGAAAGACATACTGCTTCTAAAAGCAGTACCAAAAGCACTGAATTTTAGTTCTTTTCTATATTTACACACTATTCATGATCTGAAAATACAAGTTGTATTCTTCTTTTTTTTTTTTTTCCCGGGGAATTAAACTTTCTGCACACACAGTTACTTCAAATCCCAAAGCATCTTCTTTTGTAATTTAACACAGTGGAAGGACAGATAGAAACATATCATTTTGATGTAACAGATCTCCCTCTACAGGCCCCTAGAGGCATCTATCTTCACAAATTCTTAAGGCATTTACGTTAAGAAAGCTTTTTTTTCCCCTCGTTATAGACTGCTTCATCCCTCCAGAATCTCAGCATTTAATTTCAGTAAGACTGTTTACGTCACACACCTATTTATGCAAGTGCAGATAATGCCATCTAGATCTTCTTTCTGACTTTGTATATGATATGCACAACGCAGAAGCACTGCACTATTTCATTTGAGCAGATGCAGTAGGGAATGTTAGCTATGCTCGTAACTGACACAAGGCTAATATAAATGGAACTGGCAGGCCCACATTTACTGTCACACTCTTAGCCACAACAAGATGGGTTTAAGCCTTTAGAATTTATCATTTTCAAAATTAAACAATGGTAATCCTGATGACATCTTCTCTGATTCAGTTAGCTGAGTAACCCAGCCTCTAATTTACCTATCAATATTTCTATGTTAGTCTATTTTGGAAATAAAAATGTACATATAGGAGTATACGAATCAGAATAAATGTCAAAACAGATTGCCTAAGTACTATACAAAAGAGATGACAGTGACAAAAGTACCTACAGATTGCCTAAGTACTATACAAAAGAGATGACAGTGACAAAAGTACCTGTTCTACAGCATGAAGAAGACTCAGATATCTTCCTAGTTTACCTTGCTTAAAGCTCGTGTAGCAATTGCTAATTCATTTAATACTGGTATTTCTTTGATATCCGTTTGTATTGCACGATCTCTGCTGCTGTACCCTATTTTTAAATCATCTGAAATGCAAGGCCTGTAAAAAAAGCCATTTGAAAAAAACAACTTAAATAGAACAGCAATTGCATTAAGCAGATTAATCAAACTTCTATTAATAATGGATATTCAGCAATAAAGCAAGTATTTTTTAATCATTTCACTTGTATGGCATTTCTTAAGACAGGAATTTAAGAGTGTAACAAACACACCAACAGCTTCCTTGTGTTTGTTTCACGAAGACAAACGTTTTCAATAAAATACTGAATTAACAATTGAAATGTAAGCAACACAATCATTATACTAACGAATGTAAAATAAATGTCAAAGAACAGAACACATTCTGAAAGCAAATGGATTATTTTCAGTGTTCTATAGAGAAACTGGTCCAACAATCCTGTAGTGTATATTTAGTCATGAGTTTGTTTTTCTATTTTACTGATAAATTTGATTATTTGATATTACTGTTTTAGCCTGAAAACACATATAATTATTTTTTAATAAAAACATAGAACGTTGGACTGTCAGTAACAGAGCAATACCAATCCTGACAGAATTCCTCACTGTTACAAATAAGATGGGGTCAGACAACAACTGCTCAGACAGAGGTGATGCAAACTGGCTTAACATCTTCACAGCATTCAGAGGTGTTCTGAAGATGTCTGTGTTTTGGGAACATGCCGAAATATTCCAAGTATGATTACTGAATATTACAGGCCACGAAGGGGTACTGTCATTTCTCCACGTTCTGTGCACGAAACCTGTGCAGCTGCGGCAGCCCCAGCCGTGAGATGATGCTGTCAGACGCAACCTGACCCACGCTAGGCCAAGGAGCAGCAGCAAGAGGCACGGAGCAGCGCTGAGCGGGACGGATGGGCAGCTAGCTGAGAGGCCCCAAGGGAAATCACGCAGCCTGATGAAGGCCTCAGCGCTGCTCGAGCTCCCGCAGGCCTCGCGGCAGCGCCAACAGCTCTAGCACCTCCGAGGCCAGCAGGCGGGCCCCGGGCGGCGGGCCGTACCGCCTCACCGAAGCCATGGCAACCGGCGCCCCGCCCCCTCAGCCCGCCGCGCCGCTCGGAGCGGGGCGGGACAGGCGGACGGCACTTCCGGTCGTCACTTCCGGCCTGCGCCTGCTCACAGGGCGGAAGTGGCGCTAAGTTGGACGGGACCCACGTGGATCGTGGGCCGCAGCTTCCGGCTCCGCACGTGAGCACATCAGATCCAAGCCCGGGTGTCCAAACGCTCCTTGAACTCTGCCCTGGGCAGCCTGCTCCGCGCCCACCGCCCCCGCGTGAAATAACTTGTCCTAATATCCATTGTGAATTCTTGAGTTATTGCCAGGCCAGGAGATAACGTCCCCCTCAGAGACATGAGAACGCGTTTCACAGGAAATTTTGTGGTAGATCTCTGCACCCAAATGCAGCAATTCTTAAAGCATCTCGATTTGGCCTTAAGCTTGATTCGGTCCTCCCTGCTGCAGCGTGTGTGAATGTAAAGGTGAGGAGCCCAAAAGGGCTGTTTGAACTATGTGAGACTGAGAACCAAAGATGGACAAATAGCAGCCTATGTGCTAGAGGTAGAAAAAGAAAATGCAGTTTCATGCAGTTTCTGACTGCAGGATAGAAGATCGTGACAAATGTTGAGTATGTGCATTATTAGAGGTCTGTTTGCTTTCACTGTAATAACAAATGTAGGGTTTGACATTTTAGTGTTTAAATGATTGAGACAACAGTGAGATGATCAACAGTGACTATAATTTTCTCGTAATTCTCCCTAGACAGAAGTCTCATGTGGACCATCTGGAAAAATGATTAGCTATTAATATTTGAATGCATTACATGATCCATAGTGTTATGGTCTCAATAATTTAGCATTTACACTAAAAATCACTTCAACTTTGCTCGAACTCCAGCCGTACATAGAAAGCAAGAAATTAAGAACAGTTACCAATACCACTTGAATGTAGGAGCAAAATAATGTCCTACATATCAGGAACCACAAGGATTTTTAAACAGGATAAGCCCTTCTAGTTTTTGCTAGGATTAACACCTGTGTCTTTTCAATGTGATATAAAATCTTTATGGACCAGAAGTTATTGCAGTCATAGTTTAAATAATAAATCATGTGTAGTATTTGGAGTCATTAGCGTGGGTGAAACCTTCCTAGCCTCTCTGTATGGGATTCATGTGACTTATAGAAAAAAATTGCCTCTAACTTCTAAAACTAAAAATTTTTCAGTTTTGTTGTTGTTGTTTGCTTGTTTGTTTGCTTGTGTGCTTTTTCAAGCTCTGGGCACCATTTCATTTTATCAATGGAAGAAATATGGAAAGAGATACCAACTAAGAAGTTGAATTTAAAATGTTAGAATTGTTCTCTTGAGCTCAAGTTGAAGAAGAGATCAAAGTCATCTCTATATTAGAGAAATGTAATCGGTAAGAAATTGACTAAGTTAGCTGTACTACTGAAAATAAGTAATCACTTAGTACTTTCACAGATGTTACTTGAGTTAATGTAAAATGGGAGATGTCATTATTTTGCCATGTACTGAGTGACAGTTCAAACTAATGCTTCTGACTCTGGTATTCTCAGGCTTTTTCTTTCAGTTTGGCAAAAATGGTAATTGAGTGAAAAGCAGTAATTGTTACTTGGTTTTCAAAGACCATTTGTAAAACTTGACTTACTTTTGGGAAACCTTCCAACATTAATCATGTATAGAAGAGTGCATTTTGTTTGGAGAAGAAGTGTAACTTGCCATTGGATGCAGACAAAAAGTTTATTTACATAGGCCACAGCATGTTATGTAGAATAACTGCCAAAAAATTACATCTATATTTTTCTGATCTACAGGAATCAGATTAAAGGTCAAGAAAGCTGGTTTTCATAATCCCATATATTGCTTGGATACATACAAGAGGAGTGCCAGGGGACTGACCAAGTGATTCACATTTATTTGTGAACATAGAAAGTCCAACATTTTGCTTGTGATGTATTTCATCCTGACTCGGCTGTTTTCTTATTATTGATTACAGCCTGGTCATACTGTTCTAAGTACTGTGTTTATGTTAAGTAGCTTGATGTTTCACACTGTAATTACTGCAGTCATGATAGCCTCGTTTATTTAGAAATGTCTTTGCTGTATAGTCTGGACAAGTCTAGCTATTGAATCTTCTAAGATAATAATCAAGTTATCTGTTTACTGTTTTTGTTAATCCAATTTCCTGAAAGATTTTATGGTATTTTAATCCAGTTTAGGTGCTGCCAAAAATGCATTTGGAATGGTGCTGTTGGCAAATATTAAATAATAGCATTCATAGCATAGTAAAATATTGGCCTTAACTTAGCAAAACATAGTTGGTATCTCTCCAGGGTAGCTGCTCTTTCACTAGAGGGTCAGGACCTTCTGTGGATCCACAAGTGAGAGATGGGACTTTTACATATGCACTGCTCCTCAGCTAGGTTAGATGAATGTGGCCTCTAAGGAGCTGGTGACTACAGCTGCACATTATATCCTTTTAAAACAAAGTACTTGCTTATTACTTAACTAAAACAGAGTAAGGGTCTATTATGTCAGAATGGAACAGCAAAGCTTTTTTGTCTGTACATGGTATGCCTGTTTGTCTCTGTAGCTTGGAAGTGTCCAGATTCAGTGACACAATGGAATTGGCAATACACAATAAACCTCCTCTCCCCTTTGATCTACCTCAGATTTTGCTTCAGATCCGAATTGTAATCATGTTACATATTCTGCCTCATTTGACTGACAGTCATCAATAGTTAATTCCTGATGGAGTCTCCAAGGTAACCAGGTTTTATGTGCTAAGAGTTCTTGACATTTTGTCTTACAACCCAAAATTTATCTTAGTCCTTTATTTCAGAAAAACAGAGAAGAGAGAAAGCTGCAACACAAGTATGACAATTCAAACAATATGTGTATTTCCTACTTTTTCCTGATTATAATAGGCATTTTTGACCTGAGAGAAATACAGTAAGTCTATTTTATCCTGTCTGCATTGGAAAAAGTGAACGAATCTTCAGGCACATAGCTCATTTCAAAGGCCAGTGAAGCAGCAGTGAACTTCAAACAAAATATAAAAGACAGTTGCTCTTTGTTCAAACTAATGATGTTAATCCCCCAGAAAATTGGGGGGAGGGAGAAAAAAGTATAGTAGCACTTTCAGAAGAGAGATGTATTTGCAGGTGGAGAGGATGACAGATCAGAAATCCCTTGGGGTAAAAAAAAAGAAATGGAACAAAGAAGCAGGCTGGTATTTTACTGCACATTAAGATCAAAGTCTTTACTGTTGCTACACTGATATTAAGCCAAAATGGTCCTTGCATTCACAGGCCATCCTGATTTCCCCATACTGCTACAGGTATTTTGTTACCAGGATTATTTCATAAATGTATTTGCAATTATGTCATATCAGAAAGCTAAGGCTGTGAGTCAAGACTAAATTTATTCATTGCCAGGTTGTATCCATTTCATTTTGGCTAGTGCTGTCTTTTAACTTCATCAGCTCTTCTCACTCCCTAGTATTTCATCTGTCAGGTATTTATGGAGAGCCCTTTCCAACCTTTGCCAGATAAAGCAAGCCAAGAAGGGTTAGTCTCTTTTTGTTGTTGTTGCACTGATTGTTTCCATTCCCCTTTGGTCATGTTCCAGTCAAAATGTAACATCCTTAAGCAATGTTAATCAGAAATAGGTAAGATATACAGATGAAGTGATAGTGATGAAGCTACAATGATTCTACAATTGAATAGCATGTGTGGGTCTCTGCTTCTGATATTTACCACAGCTGATATTCTGTGGTAGAATAGAGAAATACTACTACTACTAGCAGAAATACTCACCTGTCACTGAGTGGATGTCTTCCATTTGCAAGGCTGATTTTCATCTACCCTTGTAAGCAACTCCATTTCTAGTCTCCAACCGTTTCCTACATGATATTTCAAAAATTCTTACTGTAAAAATGCTCTCAGCTCTATTGCCACTAGTGAAAGTCAACAGCACACCATATGGCAGGGTAATTAATGAAAATACTAAAGTCTGTCCCAGGACTGATCTTTAAAGAACTCTACTAGCAAATGTCTTTCAGCATAATGATTCCTTTAAATTATCTCCAGTTTTCTCTCCTTTAATGAGTCCCATAGCCACCTTTCCATTCTTGTTCTAATCTCCATTTTCACTGGTTTAGTAATGTCTCACACTGTGTAATATCAGGAACTTTATTTAGACCCAGCAAGATTAGATGTACTAGATTTCCTCTAGTAGTTTTGTATCAAATTCGGAGGGACATCTACAGTCTGTTCAGCAGAAAGGCCCAGATCTGATATAGTAAGTTAATCTTAGTTGGGATTCTCACTCTGAAGTAACTAATGTTTAATTTTTATGAAATTGTGCTTGCATATAAATCACAATTAGAAGATTGCTTATATTTTCATGTACAAATAACATAACTCATTGCTAGTGCTTTTTTGTAACCATTTTTCATGTTTCCAAGAACTTGAATAAGCACAGAAAATCACATTGCTAAAATTTTATTTTAAAATTTCTACAGATATTCACTCAAAGCAGTAGAAACACAACTTTGCTTTTTTAAATACAGATACAATTTTGTTGGGAGTTGCTGGTATAATACACTTTTTAAATTATCTCTTACAATTTTGGAGCAATATTGAATCAGAAAAATAATAGTGTATCGTACATTTAGCCATAACAAACTAGATTAGGAAGGGTTTAATTATTTACAGAGTAGGACATTAATAAGGATGAATTGATGTCATCCCTCCTCTGTAATGGTTCCACCTGTGTTATTTTTTCTCATTAGATTGTGGAGTTAAATAGCTGCAATCTGACCTTGCCTTAACAGTTAGCTCTATGCTGTGTAGGTGGAAATAGAGCAGGTTTGTAATTGTGATGAGGTAGGTTCTTCCCCTAAATTCCACTGGAGCTAGAACAGTACTTGCTGAGCTGGTTACACTGCACGTAACCACAGTCCTTTCCCACAGGATGGACTAAGCAGTGGAATAACAAAGGTATTTTATTTAATTAGATGCTATTCCTTGACTCTCAAAACACAAACTGTGCAATGTGGTTTTCTGCTATGCTTACCCATGTGTGAAGTAATGATATTTCCTTTTGCTGCTTGCTGATGGAAGAATGGCAGGGAAAGCTGACTATTGAAAGGTTCTGGAGAACATGGTAAATGAGACTGCCTTAGAATTAGTCTCAGTCTCCAAAGCCTTTCTGCTGTAAGGCCACATGTGAAAATGCTGGCTGCTTGGTGCCTCAATGAAGTTATGCTTCTACTTCAGGAGTAGCTAATACTGTAGTACTGCACCTTCTTTTAAGTTATTTCATGCTTAAAGGTTTGCTTTTATATATACATATATATATTTAATAAAGAGTAACCTATTAATGATATCTGGCTTCTGTTATTTCTGTATTACCCGCTTCCTCTACTTCCTTCACAGACTGTCCTTGTCAGAACCCTGGTCTGCTCTTGGTAGGAGCTAGAATAACTACTTCTCTCAGCCCTAAATTTACCATTAACATAAGGGATACAAGGTAACTATTTCACTTCCTGTAACTGACATCAAAATATAGGCATTACAAACACTTTCATATCCTTTGAGGTTTATTAAAATATATAATATAGTTTTTTTAAATGTTGAATGCGTTACAGAGCTTGTTTATATCACATTATTACCACTGTTTTTTCTCAGAGGAGATAGCGTTGATTCTTTTTATATTCTGATATCATCTTTGGGCCCTATTCACAATGACCACCACAAATACCATCTGTACGCTGATTGGAAATGAGAGACTTGACCTGCGTCACAGCTCACATTTAGAGGCTCACTTAGCAAATGGGTATTGATTCCAAGACCCTGAGGTGTGAGTGAATGTCTATATTTATCATCAGCAACCCCTTTTCCAGTCTTGCTATGTGATGTCATTACATCCCTCATGCCTAGTGCACCCATACAGTAATATGATTTTAACCTGAGAGTATGGCAGTAACTAAACAAATAGTGAGGCAAAACTGCCTGAGACACATCCCTTATTTTATGCAGTATATGTATACTTCAACAGCAATTGCTGATATGCTTACTTTCCATTTTATGTTGGTGGTACAGTAAGGGTTGAGCAAAGTATAAAATCATTATAAAAAACAAAAAACCCCAAAACAAACAAACAAAAAAACCTGCCAGAACCAAAAAAATCCAAACTGGCATAAGGAGAAGGAGAAAAGACTGGGAGTGGAAAAAGATCCTGCAGTGCTGTTGGCTCATAACATCTACACAGGTTAATTTAACTGTAGCCTAAATAATTTACCTTTAACTTGGTAACTTTGTGAAAGGAATGATATGATCATGTGCAATAACAAAAGAGAAAACAGGTGATTCAGGAAGTGGTTTTTTTAGTTCCAGCTTGTATTTCTTTGGATATCAGAGGGAAGCTCTTCTCAGTGGTGAGGTGCTGGCACAGGCTGCCCAGAGGCTGTGGATACCTCCATTCCTGGAGGTGTCCAAGTCCAGGTTGGAGGGGGCCCTGAGCAGTGTGCTCTAGTAGCAGATCTGGAGGTTGGTGGCCTTGCCTGTGGCAGGGGGGGTTGGAACTTGTTAATCCTTGGGGTCCCTTCCAACCCAAGCCATTCTATGGTTCTGTGATATTTCTTCCCTGTATAGGAAGATCCTTGGTACATATCCATTATATACACACACACACATACATTTTGATTTTCTATTTTTTCCCCTTAACATATTACTTCAAATTATAAATAAAAAATAATCATTTCATCATCTAGTTATGTACAAAGAGCCATCAGTCATGAAATACTTCAGCCAGAAATATCTTTGGCTGAAGCACAGTTACATTAGCATAGATAAAAAGCTATGGAAATGCTTATTCAGTGTCACTCAATATGTCACTTAAGCTAACTTGTCTCTTCTTCACTAATAAATGATCCTGCTGATGTAATTAATTTGTTCGTTAAAGTTAGAAGTAGTTCCACTCTTAGGCATCCAGTTTTACGTCACTGAATGCCACTGTTTTTCCACAGCTGTTTCTATGCTTGTGGTTTGCCTTGTCAACAATCCAAACCATTTCTGGAATGTGCAGTGTAACTAGTGGTAATGATTATGTCAGGAGAAATTTTAACCTCAAGAGATACTTATGCTTTGTTACCACAGCGATTGTGTTTTGATCTATTCTGCATTAGCAAAGGACTTCACATTTGCCTATACTAAATGAATCAGAAGCCTGGGAACGTTACAGAAGATAGTGAAAGGCATCTCCATACTATGTTCTGCTTGCTTTGTGAAGCCTTCTAGTGCCCATGTGGCACATTATGCAGGCAGAAGTGACAGAAGTGAAAACAGGAGCATTACGGAAGCAAGCCATCTGCACATCATGTTTTTTCCAGTTTTTATACTCTGTAAAGCAA
The DNA here is from genome assembly GCA_013399175.1 of Odontophorus gujanensis. NCBI lineage: Eukaryota > Metazoa > Chordata > Aves > Galliformes > Odontophoridae > Odontophorus > Odontophorus gujanensis. Next base: position 655,414 of record VXAB01010754.1, on the reverse strand, counting down.
AGTTCAGTTTTTCCTCAGTGGCTACTCTACATACAGCTCAGAAAAAAAACAAATAAGGAGCTGGCAGCAAAAGGCACAAAAGGCGCAACAGTGTGCTCCTTCCTTATACAGTTAGCCTGGGATTGAGAAAATTCAAATTCTTCCCCGAAATTTAATATTCACAAGAATTTATTCATAGCACTTGATCGTTCCTCTTTATTTCCATCCTCTTCTTCAGCTAGTGACCCTGGAGCAAAGCATGGGTTAAGACATTGGTATTATTACAAACAGATGTCAGATATTTACTGAATGACCTTTCAGGTAAGTGCTGACTGTTGGTAACTCCTACAATGAAAGCTGAAAACTAGCCATGAAACGCTTGTGCTGCAGAGGTTCAGTGGGATTTTTGTCATTGATTTCTAGAAGGATTGGATTCCACCCAGGCCAAATGCATGTGACTAACTCTAGATGCTCAGTCACGGAAAATGTTGGCCATGTTATATTGTCAGTATTTAATAACACAGGTAAAACATACAGAGGTGAACTTTTCTTTCTATTTACTTCACATGGGAGGTAATTAGTATGTTCAAAGCAATATGCAATTAACACTCATACTGTGGTAGAACTGTTTGTTGTGTTGCTCAGTTGCCTAGTAACAGATTTTGATGGTATTTTAACAGTATTAGGAAGGCGACTACATACATTTTAACTGAAAACCTGGGAATAATGTTACTGATATTTGTTTGTACATGAAAAGAGAATAAAAGAATGATCTATCTGGTAACATCGCCAAAGGCTGCAGGCGCACTTAGCATGCGTTTCAGATGCTCCTTGGATTTCTGTTCAGCTATAAACAACCTTTGTTTTTTTCTCTCTCCTGAATATGCTGAAGCACAGCATCGGAATACTAACACAATGGAAATCTGGGAAGACACAGTGAATCTATTTCTTTCCTCAAATGAAGTACCATAAATATCATACCTCATACCTAATAATCAGAATAACACAGCTGCCCATCCGTTATTGTACTGCTGTTCCAAATAACCAGTGGTTTTGGAGAGGCAGAACAGTCATTACTGGGAGTTTCTGTAACATCCTAGGAGAAAGAAAATTGTGGCACTAAGTATTCAAAATGCAGCACTCATTTTTAACAGAAAAGCTCTTATCCTGCTGGATCCATTTACTATTCTCTAACAGAAAGAGCTGCCTTTCTCTCCCCTCTACTCCCACCCTACCCCTCAGTTACCAGACTATTAAAGACTTTAAACCCACCACCCAGTAGTAAGCTCTGACATTTATCTGCAGGCAGAACAATTCACTCAGCAAAAATATTGAGATATCTTTATCTTTTTTTAAACTAAAATAAAGGCATGCAGAAGAGCTGGTGAGCATGAAGTAATGTACATCTTCGTTGTATAACAATGCCAAAGGTCACAACAGCTATTGGCACATTTTAAACCCTCTGGGAAGGGACAGCTTCCAGTGATTTTACATTGGATCACCTGTGAATATACTAGAATGCAATTTATCTTGGAAATATGCCGTGTAAGGTTTTGATTAACAAGTAAAACCAAGCAGGAATTTTTCTTTTGCCCCAAGCCTTCACTTGGAAAATGTTTCAATTTAGCACTGTTTGATTGGTATATTTTACTCTCTAAGAAATGATTTGTCCAGAGATAAAGCCTCACTGACTGATCTCATAAGCTATATTTAAAACAAAGTTCTGAACATTCTGACTTACAGGAGTCACTCTGTAATTTCAGAGCAGTTGTAATACTTTATCCTCCTGTTAACAGGCCCCAAGAAATGCTCCTGGCTAACGCCATTTGTTCTAAAGGTATCAACTTTCTGGCTCTGGCAAGTAAATGGAGACCTTAGAGTGCGATTCATATCTGATACAATTTTTCAACATCAACTTTGGAGGTGGTAATTTTGGATACACGTTGACTCTTTACATTTCAATTGAAATATTCCTAATAACGCATGGAATTAGATGCTGTATTTTATTCAAAACAAAGCAGGAAAGTGGGTGCGAAAACTGTTCCCTTAAGTACCTAGAGTTTTTAGCATTAAGGATTTCAGCATTTTTCATTCTATGCACAAGTTAGCCAAGGAGATGTCAAGGACATGAAAACACAGAAAAGAATGACATGCTGAATTGTATTGCTAGTGGCCCAGGGATCAGCTGCAGAGATTGGGGACAGGGATCAGTTCCCTGAACATGTATCCAAAGAGACAGTGCTTTTTGATGTTGTAGTTTGCTGCAGGTGGTCCGTTATGTCTTTTTATTTGGTGTGTACAGGAACAAGGGAAAATTAATGGTCAGAAGATCAAAAAGGAGTTGGTAGTACTTCCCAGTTCCATCCGTTTCTTTTTCTCCTTTCTCCTTCTACTCGGATTGCAGAACTAAAGCTAAAACTTCCCATTCCTAAATGTATTCTGAAATCTTACGTTTTCCCTATAGAACTTTGAAATTAAACATATCAATATCCCCTTCTCCATTCTGGTAAGAGTGAATGCCCATGCTAACCCAGTGTGAAGCGGGGCTCCTTACTCAACATGCCTATCATAACGTAATCACGTCCAGCGTGTGCAGGCAGCGTCACTGCTCGTGCCCGACGGGCGAGATATTGCTCTATTTATATCAAAGGCTAAAGGACGCGTTGACTGTACGACGCTATCGACATCAATAAACCAATTTCCGACGATCTCTGGGAGCTGTATTTTAGATCCGTCCTCTCCGGTTATTAACTGATGAGTTATATCGCAGTTTTACGTATACAGGTACACGTACCGCATTTTCCTAAGGAACACAGCGGGCGCTCCCCGCGCCGCGTCGCCTTCCGCCGGGGGGCGTGGCCAACCAATCCCCGCCCCCCGCATTCCACCGTGCGCGGTCCCCGAGGTAAACACGGCCCCGCCCCCGGCAGCTTCCAGAAGCGCCTCAGCGCTTCTCCGCGCGCTCCCGCGGAGGGGCGGGGCTTGGCGGCGGGGCCGCGCCGCTTGTGGCGCAGTCGGAATTGCGGCGGGCGCCGCCGGGCCCAGCGGGCAGCGCGGGGCAGGGGAGGGGCGGCGGGGTGGGGGGCGATGCCCCGGGTTATTTTTACCCGGGCTGCTCATCCTCTCCGGCAGCCCCGGTGCGGCCCCCGCCGTCGCTCCCCGCCCCGGCTCCGGCGGCGCCGCCTATAAAGCGCCGCCCGCGGGGAGCCGAGGATGCAGCTCTACAGCTCCGTGATCACGCACTACCCCGCGGGCGGGACGGCCCCTCCGAGCGCCGCGGCCGTTTTCAAGGTCTCCATACCGCCGGGTCCTCCCTCCGCCGACGCAGCGAGCGACGCCGCGGGGCCGAACCCGAGCGCCGAGAGCCCCGCCAAGGACGGCCAGAGCCCCGCGGGCCCCACCGCCGCCATG